>CAIGRB010113309.1:9682-28250 GCA_903798255.1 Fraxinus quadrangulata
GGCTACAATAATATTTCACACATTGTCCTTTGTGGGCAATCAAAGAGAGCAATTGGGTTGGGAGTTTTGGTTTATGGTTTTGGGTTTGAAGATTATGGTGTTTGATTCGATATATAGATGATACTGAGTCTGGAACACTTGGTGATCGAAGATTCTCATTCAACATTTGGCATAAGAGCGTTGGTTTGTGTGGATTCCGGCGAAAAGTCGACTAAAAACTGGCAGAAATTACAGTTTGAAAAACTATCCGATTTTTTCTTCCAAAATCTAAACATGCAACTTCCTTTTCCGACCAAACCAGTGGCGAGTTGAAAAATCCAGCACCACAAGAGGCCTCTACAGGTGGAGGCGCACATGGGTCCACATCGCGTGGTGGTGGAACTCGCTGACTGTGGTGACGCGTATAACTTCAACAGCGACGTGTGAAGGCAAGTTTGACCTGGTTTAAGGATCTTTCTTCAGGTAATTCTATCCTAACAAGTTTTCTAACGTGTTTGTAGTGTTAGTTTTCTGTTTCAGGTGATATGGTAAAATTTAGACGATTTTGCCCCTGCACATTCGAGATTCAGTTTTACATTCGATCGGTTGCTGTAGACTTTAGGGTGAATATTGGTGGCCCTAAAGTGTTAAAATTATATTCCTCGAAATTTACAGACTCAGATAGGTCCGCTCTGATAAATTAGCTAATCCTATTTAATTTCAACACTAGTGTGTCATCGTGTGGATGTGACAATAGGATTGTGGTTACCGTGTGAGGTAATCATTGCATGTGCTAGGATCGTGTGGGTGTGACAATAGGATTGTGGTTACCGTGTGAGGTAATCATTGCATGTGCTAGAAATTAAAAACTACTTGCTTTTAGTTGCTACGTGCTTAAAATTGTTTATTTGATAAACTTCAACGTATTATATTCGTGATATATCGTGAGTGAAATTGTTTGGTTGACATATCTATTGTTACACTGTTAAATTATTAGAATACCTAGACCTCCGAACATTCCTTTGATCTAAAATCGAAAATTTTACAAAACCCTGAGAATTAAAACGGTGTATATTTGCACCCTAAGTCTACTTTGTGTGGCTTAATTATAATATTGTATTTCTGATTGATTATTAAAAATGACAATACACAATTTTGATTTGAGAACGTTTAATAGAAAATGTGACTTTTCAATTTGGTAACAAAAAAGAGAGGTATTTTGGTTTAACAAAAGATTTCAAAAGCCATTGATGACAACTTCCTAACTGATTTTTCAAAAGAACAAAAAGAAGAAGTTGATGAGCTTGTTTATACCTCAATTATTTTACACTTGGCTGACGCAGTTTTAAGAAAAGTGGGTAAACTGAAAACCACTAAAAAACTTTAAAAAAAATTGAAAGACTTGTATTTGCTCAAATCTACTCCAAACAAATTTTACTTACTTGAGCGTTTTTTCAATTTCAAAATGGATTCTTCAAAAGATCATGATGACAATTTAGACGTATTTAACAAGCATGCTCAAGACATTGTTAACTGTGAAAAGTCAGTGTTTGATACATAAAGACTATTATTTTGCTAAATTTCATAACTGATACTTATAAGAAAGTAAAAACTGCTATTAAGTATGTTACAGATATTTTGATACCCAAAATTGTCATTGACTCTCTTTGAATAAGATGGAGATTAGAGTCGAAAAATATGATAAGAAAAACGATGAGATTTACATGATGAGGGATAGAACTCAATTTAGGCAAAATAGTTATGATGGTTACCAAAGTAGTAGCGAGTCAAGTAGTAATAGAGGTAGAAAGAAGAGTAAGGGTAGGCCTAGATCCAAATCCAGGACTAAGGTTAAGAAACTCTATGACTGTGAGAACACGAGACATTTTATAAATGATTGTTATAAAGAGAAAAATAAGCAAAATGGTAAAGAGAGAGATGAGGTAAATGTATTGTCTTCTATTTTCGATAGTAATGATGTTGTGGTCTATATAATTACAAGTCATATTGCTTATTCTATTGAATTGAATTTAACTGCCAATTCTCTTTTGCATGAATGGATACATGATTCTGTGCATTTTTTCATGTGACATCACAAAAAGACTGATTTTAACATTTACATAAATCAAATGATGTGCATATTGTATTGTGTGACAATTCTACTTATAACATTGTTGGCATTGGTGATATTATTTTAAAGTTTGACACTGACTTTGTGCATACTTCAAAAGATGTTAGATATATCCATGAATTGTGTATAAATTTAATTTCAGTAGGAAGACTTGAGAAAGCTAATTTCACTAGTAAATTGGAAATGGTTTTGAAATTGGTTAAGAGTGCATGTGTCTCTATTAAGGGAATTAGGAAAAATGATATTTATATAACTACTGGAGAAGTGATAAGAGGTTTAAATTCATTTATCTCTTCCGCTAAAGCTGATCATACACAAAAATGGTACAATAAACTTGTAAATGTGGGTATTAAGGGGATAAGACTTCTTAATGAAAAATATGCATTTGAAAATGATCGTGTGTCTGATTTATCCTTCTGTAACCATTGTGTGTTTGGTAAACATCATAGAACTACTTTCTCTACGAGTGTTCATAAAACTAAAGGCATACTTGAATATGTGCATTCGGACTTGTGGGGTCCCTCTAGCAGCCCACATTGGGTGAAAATACGTATTTCTTGTCTATCATTGATGACTACACTAGAAAAGTATGAGTTTATCTTTTAAAAGATAAATCTGACACTTTTCATAATTTAATAATTGAAAAAGACAAGTTGAAAATCAAATCGGTAAGAACATCAAAGTTTTAAGTACTGATAATGGCCTAGAGTTTTGTAACATTGACTTTGACAATATGTGCAAAGAAAATGGAATAACAAGATATAAAATTATTCCTTACACTTCCTAACAAAATAAGGTAGCAGAAATGATGAATAGAACCATACTTGATAAAGTGCGTTGGATGATGTTAAGTTCTGGAGTTCCAAAATCTTTTTGGAGAGAAGCTGTTATGACTGCTTGTTAGCTGATTAATTTGACCCCATCTGCTATATTAAATGGTGATAATCTGTTGCATGATGTTAAGTTCTGGAGTCCCAGAATCTTTTTGGGACGAGGCTGTTATGACTGCTTGTTATTTGATCAATTTGACTCCATCTGCTGTTTTGAATGGTGATACTCCGCATGAAAAATGGTCTGGTAAACTAAGTGATTATTTTATACTTAAAACTTTTGGTTATACTGCATTTTCTCATCAGAGTGGAGAAAAACTTGAACTTAGAGATAGAAAATATGTTTTCCTAAATTACCTTGAAGGTGTCAAGGGGTACGTATTGTGGGATATGAGTTAAAATGAGATTAAGATCATTGTGAGTAGAGATGTCAAATTCAATGAGAGCGAAATTTCGTGCCTTAAAACTGAATCTGAACCTGTGAGTGAAGAAACAGAAGGTGAAGAGAGAAATTAGTTGAAAGAGAAATTAGGGAAACTTAACACATTCATCTATGCTACACAGAGTGATGTGGAGACTCAGGAATAACAACCCGACATGAAGAATAGAGAGGAAGTAGTAATAAAAGAACACCCTTAATTTTTTTATTAAGGGTGTCCATTCACTTAACTATGCTAATTTTTTTTTGAGATTTAGTGACTTATCCTAATATTTCAGGACACTTAATGCAAGAAAAATAAATAAATTGTAACGGATGCATTATATTACGATCGACAAACATAAATTCGAGATGAACAAAAAGAAGTAACCAATTGATGTAAAACATGGGACTTGTCTCCTCCAATATCTAATGTTGTTTATGGAACCTAAATTGTTTAGATGAAACTCTAACTATATGTTTAATACATACAAGTCGAATGTGTTTATCTCATTTGTTTACAATTCTAATTGATTCTTCTAGAATTCAAGAATGCTCAGCTATACATGTCCACTCTAAAACATCAACACGTCGTAATCAACCAAAATTGACGACTTACCCATCTCCCTCCTCGTCTCCCCCTACTCATGATAGTGCTTCCATATATAGTAGCTAAAAGGTCACACAAACATAGCATGAACGGGTCCCTTTTGCCTAATAATTGAAACAAATAGCATAATTTTCATGCCTTGTCTATATATGAATTTAAACCAACTTTATTTTTTGTAAACCTAATAATATTGTTGGCAACACAATTATTAAGCCAATAATACTACAAGATAGTTGTCACCCCTATAACCCAAAAAATTGCGCAATATTCCTTTTCCTGTGGGCACTAATAAATGGAAATTAGGTCTGCTCACCATGTGCATGGCACCTCATATGGGCCTATGCTATATTATCCCTTGGTCATTATCACATTGCCATGATTGTACAACTTTTTAGCCTATAATAAATCACGATTTGATTTAGATAAAAATTAAATTTTTAATAAATTTTGGTAAAAATTGATGTAATATATGTTTAAAAAGTTGTGGATTCTTTAAGATATATGATTATTAATTGTTGATTTTGATTTAAATTTTAATTCAATTTTTTAGCTGAACTATAAGGAGGCTAAGATTGTTTGTCCCATAAATGAAATTCATCCGCCCGAAAACTATTGATATCATCTAATTAGCTAGCTTATTCTTTCAATAAAAATAAGTTTTGAATAGATAGATACAACCTTTCTTTGTAATATACTTCATAGGCTACTCTCAAAAGTAATCAATTCAATAGATGCATTAGACGATACTATTATTTTCATTTTACTTGAAATTAAGGTGGCCTTATTTCATGAGAATAAATATTATCTATGCAAATCAAATTATTTCACTTCTCAATACATTTCAATTTCATATAACTTTGTTAAGTAATCAAATTAGTGTCTTATTTTCTTATAGTAAAGAAAAATGAAAAAAAAAATATTTCCTAAAACATAAAATAAGCATAAACTAGAAAGAAACAATATATTTTTAAAAATTAAAAATATGTTTTTTGAAAAAATCAACTTGCTAGTAAGTGAAACTTGATTACTGTATAATCGAGTACTAATAGCATTGAAGTTGTATACCCGTAGAGAGTATAGAATTCCTACGTTTTGTTTTATAGGTTGAATATTCTCATAAACTTGAGATTTTTGGCGTATATTTTGAGTGTAGAAGTGTTTATAAATAGTTTAAATTATAAATAAATAGTAAAAAATTGAATTGTACTTGTAAATTTCATAAAATATGAATGAAAAGTGATTTGATAAATGATTAATCATTTATAAACATTAGCATAAATAGGCACAAATTTATTATTTTATTCTTAGATATACTTGAAGAAAAATATTATTTAGCCCCTGTTCTATGTGGATTAAAATAAAATTTTAACAGATTTTGATAAAAGTTGATAAAATGTGCAATTAAAAGTTTTGTATTTCATTAAATATGTGTTAGAATTCATTGATAACTTCGATTTAAATTAAAATTTTAATTTTAATACGTGTCAAACAGGGGCGATAAAAGGTGCATTGCTATGTTATTAGAATTTAATAGAGCCTCGTGATTCTCGAGTGTACCTACAAAAGACATAAAGTACTATCGTTTGGAAGGGGTGGGTTGGGGATTTTTATATTTAGAAAAGGCTAGAAGTTACCGACCTTTGAATTATAATAAAAAGTTGAAAACCAACTTGCAAGTCGAAGAATAGAATTGGATTAGTGCCTTAATTTTTCTTTGCTTAAACATTCATGCATCTCTCTTGAACTTCTTCGACGAACTAATGTTTAGAGAATCGAATTGTATTGACCAGTTGTTCAATGAGAAAACAAAAACATATTTTTGGAAAAATATCTAACTATACATTAAAAACCAAAAAAATAAAATGAAAATGAAAACCATTAAAAATAAATAAAAGAATTGATAGGTTTACTACTCAATCGGCCCTAATTCGACTCTTTAACTCTTGATCATTTGCCAATTGTCATGACGATTTTTAAAGTGATGTGTTGTGTATGTGGTTTATATAGAATGTAACACGGGTTTATTGGAAGAAAATATCATTGTCCCGCGATATGATATATTGTATTTTCTTGTACGGGTTCTAAAGTCTTGTATGCACTATTAACTAGGGTGTGTGTGTGTGTGTATATATATATATTGATGATATAATCTTATTATTCATATTGAATTAAATATCTTCGTTTCGCTCCTTGTGGATGGAGATACATTCTCAAACAACCTTAAAAACTTGTATTGATTTCAATCTTTCTCTTCTTTTTTATGGCGTACAAAATCCAACACGTTGCCCCGGACTCATTATGATTGGATCTTTACTTGTCCCCTCCCTCTATATAAACCTTTCCTCTTTTCTTCTCTCCGCGCACTCTCTCTCTCTCTCTGTCTCTGTCCCTCACTCTCATTCTCTATTTCTGTTTAGTTTCTTCCACAATGGCCGAAACACAACTTAAGCGCCAGAGAGAAGAATCCCATGAACGTGAAGCAGCAACCTCTGACTCTGATGACAAGCGCCACAAATCATACAACAATATACTCTCCATTCTTGATGATGAAGAAGAAAAAGGGCCTAACCATGACTTTTCAGAAATTTTCACAACCCTACAGCAAGAGCTATCTTCTTCATTCGCCTCTCCTCCGTGCACGGTGGAGGAAGCTGGGCTGGACCATGACCAAACCACCACCACCACCTCCGCGAGCTCTGCCATTGGTGCAAAAGAACGTGAAGAAGAAGAAGATGATGATGATAGTGTTAGAGTCATGATCAGACGTCTTCTTGAAGCCTCTGATGATGAGCTTGGAATTCCCAAAAGAGTCGACCAAGAATTCAAATCCGAAGAAAATAGCCCCTTCTGTGATAGGCTGTGGGAGCTTGAAGATGAAGCTGCCAACTACTACACTATGTTGCACTTGGACCCTTTCATGTAGTTTTAGGGGTAGAATTGACAGAGAAGAAAGTTAAGGGCTGTGAAAGGAAGAAATGGGAGGCTTTTTAGGTTTTCATTTTAGTCCTCTCATTTTTTTTAATAACATGTCGTATGTTCCCTCTTTTCCAGCCTAAAACATTTGGGTGTCATGTTCAATTTCATATGCACACAAAGGAAAAACTTTATTATGACTTTTTATAGTTCCAAAACCCATTTGCATGTATTAACAAAAATAAATAAATAATGAAAAAGATAGGATGTTTGAACCAAGTAAGATTAAGCCCCATGCTCCACTCCCGGCACCCTTTTTTCAGTCAATTTCTTTGAAATTTGACCTTGCGACCATATTTACCGTGGAATGAAAAAGCTTTTCGATTTCTCTTGAAGTGTTGGTGAAGTCATATAAGTAGCGTTTGCTTATCACCAATCGACATCATTTATGAATGAGATTAGACGGTATTTGATCCTCCTTTTTTATTATTATTTTTGTCAGCACTCCTGAATAATGTTGAATCTTTTTTTTTTAAGAAAGAGAGTCAAGGGGACTTCTACAACTGCCAGCAGCCTCATTGACTTAATGATGGCCGCAAATGAAATCGCACGAGACCACTTCAATTATGAGTCGGGGGTTGCAAATACTGTGGCTCTACAATACCTTCTTCGCTATTTTAAAAGCGAAAAACTTCCATGACTTTTTTGTAAAGTTCTAATAGTTCTAGCCTCTAGATATCTATTTGGGTAATTATGAGTGTTATCTCCCCCACTTATTTTACTTGAAACTTTCTTTTGGTTAATATATCTTTTGCATTTCGCGTGTTAAGAAAATAGGGTATACTAATCACCATTTCGAAAATTTGACTTTATAATGATTAGGTCCACCAAGAATTCACTATAAAAATGAATTGTTACAAACTCAAAGGATAGTATAAAACTCTCAATAAATATTAGATTTGAGGCCAACTTTAAAAATAAGCAATTTAGTCCATAATCTTCATTATAGACTTATGATGCAAATAGTAATTAACGAATAGAAACCACTCCACTATCATTTGACCTCATTTGTACAACTTTGTGGAGCTAGAATTCGCTTGGAATTGAAGTTTGTTTCATACGAAGGGGCCATGTATCAATTTAATACAACTTATAGTGATCTATTAGTTGGAATTTATCGTCCAACTACACTTAATCTTGGTTTGGCGTGGATTAAAATTTAAATTAAAGTCAATGATTAACTTTAACTATACATTTCATGATATCCATTTTTTATTATTTTTTATCAAAATCTACTAACAATTTAATTTTTATTTCTACCAATCAGGGGCTTAAGAATCAATTTTCTTCGTTTAAATGTAAAACCAACATATTTTTTGAAAAGATTGTATTTAACATGTTACAGATTTCAATATTCTATTTCTCGAATTATTCAACTATATTTGAGTTAATTGATCGTTGCCATCTAAAAAATTAAGTCAAATATTAGATAAGAAATCAACAAGTCCTTTTTTTTTATTTTGATTTTTGAGAATTACTTCTTATCTACAGTCATTTTCAACCACATATTCTTTTAAAAATAAAATAAAATCATTTTAACATTTTTCATACTTTTTTACTACAAATTTGCAAAATAAAAATAAAAAATCACAAAATTCAAAAATCAAAAATCTTTATCAAACGAGCGCTAATTGTTTATTGGATAAATCAAAATAAAAAGTTAAAACAGAAAATACACTACGAGAGTATATATATTATTTTACTCTATAAATTTAAAAATATTCTCTATTATACATAAAATGGTCTTTATAGATAGAGAATTTCGTGAAGATGTCCCTTTACACAGAGATGATAAGCAGATGTCTATAAGATTGTTATCATCCCAATTTAATTTAAAAATTGTCATTTCATTAGTTAATCTCTCTAAAATATGTGTTGCTTATAAAAATGGTTTTTACACTCAACCAAACAATGTCTTTATTGTATTGAATTCATATAAATAAATTCAAAAAAAAAAAACAAATAAGGAAAACTAAAAAAACGAAAGAAAGAAAAAGGCAAAAGAAGAAAATATGCATATAATGAATGAAAGTGATGGCTATAGAATCTTGCTCAAAGTTTCAACATTTCATTGTAGAGAACATTAATTTATTGGAGTGCAAATTTTTCCATATTATTCAAATGTGTGATGACCATATCGCAACTTTTATCATGATAGGGAGCATAAAAAATATTCATCATTTCAAGATATACTCAAAAGACTGTCATTAGTGAAGACAACATATGAAAAAAGCCAAAATTTCATGATTCTCATGCATTTTTGACCGATTTGTTTAGCATATACAGTAAATTAAGATCTAGAGAATAAACAATTAAGATCTCAAAATTATTGAAAAAATTTCTTATGCCGAAAGAACAAGTTCTTTCTGACTTTTCCAAAAGCTTCCTCCACTTTGTAGGGAGTAAATAAAAATCAGGTTTTATATTTAGACATTATTCGCATCAATGATGCGATCAATTATAAATAATTATTCTGAAAGCTTAGAAGTAGAAATTTATCATTTTTGGGTTATATTTCTTTTGAACAAGTTAGCAATAGATTAGTTGGACATAATATCATTAAAGCATGAAAATACGATCATTTTGAAATACAACATTCTTTGCAAGAAATTCGTAAGGTCAACTTAAAAGTCCAATTAGTGCATTTGTACTAAGTCGAGTTGACAACATGATCAAATTTGACAGATTATTGAAATGCATCGTTATGTGTAAATAAATTTTATATTCAACACACATCTAGAAAGTTTCAAATTATATGCATATAATTAATAAAAGACTGCTTGAATGGCATAACAAAGAAGGAAACCTTGGTTGAAAAAACTAACAAAGATAAGATGTGACATGGAAGGACCCTTGTCATGTTTGCTACGTGCCTTGGGACTTGCAAATGCGTACCTAATATTAATCAGTTACGCTATAGGTAGAGAAAAAATTTGATAGAATTTTTACAAAAGAATACTTGACAATTTTTCATTAATTTTCATCACAACAGTGACAGAAAATGCATTATACAGGTACTGCCAACTATGATTTCTGTGAATAATTCCCTGTCAATATTAATATCCAACATTAATTACTCGATTATTGTTGTCCTTCATAGATAAATAGTGGAAAAATACTGTTTGCTAAGATAACAGAGATGTGGCAGGCATTTACTTGGACCATTTCGAATTAATCCAAGCGCCCACATCAAGCTTGGCCATGAGTTATGCTACATTACCAGATTGATTTTATCAGATTTATGCCGAATTAACACTTCGCAACATTTCATTGATAGTTGGGTCGAAAAAAATTCCAACCATCCAATTACAATTTGCCAACACATTCTAATTCTGTTAAAATTATTTGGTAGAGTAGCATAATCCTATCTTTCAAAACACAGATAGTATAAATATTTGAGATTTAAAAGAAGGACCATGCTATATATACTTAAATATTGACACATCGATTTACATTCTTGTAAGTGGACAAATTTTGGTACCTTGATATTAACAATACATTTTTCAATCAACTGTCAATTTTTTTACATACAAAAACGTGTCAAACTTGTGGAAAAGATTTACAAAGTCAAAAAATGACTCGATTTTTTAAAATTAATTTTCAATCAAATTTTTAACAAAACCAAACAGGGCTAAAAGGAACATGTGAGAAAAACCGACTCCACCCTGAATTTTGATTGGCTCGTCATCCACGAGACCCGCGGATTTTTGAATGACATTATTTGTAAATACCACAACTGCACAACAATCTATGTGCCGGTGAGGACCCTGAGGTAACGAAACAGCGTTTACATATTAAACCAACAAAAATCAAAGTCAGATAAAAACTACAAAATCTTAATGGTACGAAAATCATTGTGAAGCTTAAAACAGCTAATCTTAATATCTTGGACAGAAAACCACCAATAGTTCATTTAAGACACTGCTACAAGAGCAAAGAAAAACTAAGGATGCAACTGCCTGGTATCACCTTTAACCGCGTTAACTACCGAGCTTTCACTCTTCATCATCTTCATCCCCATCACCACCGGAAGACTTCTTTGCAGCTGCCTTCTGGTTCTTTCGCTTCACTCTACCAGGGCGGCCACCACCAAATGGACTTGTGAGAGAGAAATCAATGTGCTTCTGGGAATCCACTCTCACCATAAATGAGGGCACGTTGACAACTTGTCGACCAACTCTGCAGTGGTAAACACGAATTCAATACATTGATGAAACCATTATGCTATTGATAGCAAAACGGTCGAGAATAATAGAGGTGATCTAAAAGTTAGAGATTAATGAAAGTTCCTACAAGACAACCACAACATAGATGAAATAACAAGAGAAGAGTATTGGATTAAGATTGGGAGGTAGAAATTAACATATATCAGTGGAACTGCACCAAAATCTACACAAACCATTCATCTCTTGAGTTGCACAGGCTATAAAAGGCCAAAATACAGATTAAACTGTATTACAGACGATGTTCCAATGAGAATAAGAGAACACTTAATAACAAATATAACTTGAGAATAGTTCTCAATGTAGCTTGTGTTAGTAGCAGAATTTGCTAGCTGTGACATTTCATGACATTTCCATATTCTAAGTAAAAAGGTTACAAATGTAAGCACCTCATAATAAAAGCAATGAGCTCATGATTTTCAATTAAAAGCATGAATTGAACTTCCAAGACTCGAGTTCCTACAAGGGAAGAATGTCAATGACAAACATTAACTCTAGATGCATGCAAAGAGAGAAATGGAATGCTTGTAAGATGATTTCATTCCCTCAATGTATATAAATAAAACCGAAAGATATCAATTGTTGCATCGCTTAGAAGTTATCTGCCAACCACATCCTCTATCTGCCGAGACTCCAAAAGTTGAGGCAAGATTTGAAGCAGACAAGCTATGAGAAATATAAAATCCTCAAATATACAAGATTATGAAGTTACGCAAGAACAAAGAGAGCATGAGGCTAACTCTTCCATTGGTTAACCAAAGATTAAAACAGCATAAATATGATTTTTTGATTGCATAATGTCATATCACATAAATATCTGAATCTCGCTGTTGTGTTGATTTGAGTGCATACAAAATTGGAAGTTTTGATGCAGATACACAAGTGAAAGCAAAAACCAAGGAGCGTTACTTATCACACCTGTAAGTATATAGACAATTTACTATCTGCAAGCAAATATTCATTTCTACAGAGTCATTGAAACAGAGAAATCATCCGTACCTGATATGCCTTTGCCTGATGAGAACTCTGGCATGGTGGATTGACTTAGCCATACCTGCCTTAAACACACAAGTTTGAAGGCGGCGCTCAAGGAAACTCTCTACGGTGAGGGCCAAGACATAATCGAGCTTATTCTGGCTCTCATCCAGCAGCCCATACCTGTTCATCCTCCTCAGAAGGGCTTCACCCTCAAAAATACGTCGAGGGTCCTTCTCGTCAAGAGTCAGAAGATTTCTTGCAGCATTTCTGATGCGGCTCAGTGCATACTGAACCCTCCAGAGTTCCCTCTTGCACCTAAGTCCATATTCTCCAACAAGCTTCAACTCAGCATCCAGTCGCTCCTTCTCATAGGGACGACGGGGCTTCTTAAAAGTCTTCCCATCTGTAACCAATCATGTATCTATCAGTTCAGTAAGCAATTTAACCATTAATATAGCTACCTATCGAGTAGAGAACCCTTTTGTTATTTCAATGAACAATATAATTTGGCATTTGAAGTCCTATATTTCATGGAACATCATATCAAGGCATTAATCTAGTTTCAATCAGTGTAAGGTTGCAAACTTCAGATTCAAACTTGGGTGAGCAAATGAGTTAATTATATCATACAAGTAAAGGGACCTAAATTTTAGGTATTTTACTATATAGATGATAGAAAAATTGGCAAATGAGTGAGCAAATGAGTTAATTATCTCATACAAGTACAGGGACCTAAAATTTCGGAATTTTACTATATAGATGATAGAAAAATTGGCAAGTATATCAACAATATGCTCTCACAAACTTTTCCTTCGAATTGGGTAAGTGAATAAGTTAATTATCTCATACAAGTTTCCTGAATACATAGTAGATAATCGAACAAAGATTTTCTAATTTGTGCAGCATATGCTATATCCTCATTTCACAAAGCATCTGTTTTTAGTTAAACAAAATCAAAACTTTTCTTAATAAATTTATAAAAAGAAATACATTTAATTATAATGAAAACTTCAAGATCATTGAGTCCATTCTTCATACACTCAACTTGTAAAACAGAAATCAGGAAAAAAAATCAGGATCAATAGCATCACCGGATATCGAAGATCTCAAAACTCGAGTTGAAGCAAAAGGCGTCGAAGATCAACTAGATAATAAACATCAAAACTCACACTCCCATTTACATATAACAGACGTATGCGCATAGCTGTACGTACAGTCGAATGACTAGAAAAATGCTTACAGTTGCGGTAAAAAGAGACGTGCACCATTGTTGTTGGCCCCCACTGTTTCGATCTTCAATCCGGTTATCCCTTCCTGCTGAAGGCAACAGATTAGGGTTTCACCTTTCTGGTAACAGGCTTGTAAGAGCTGTTTATATAGTAGTTGTTTCAAGCCAAAACCCTAATGGGCCTTCATGTTCGGTCTAAAGAGATTGGATTAAAATTGGGAAATTATAAAAAATCGGGGGTTCAAAGATAATTTTCAAAAAATCAAGTCCAAGGTTTATTTATTCAAAATTCAGGTAATATATCAAAATCCTAATCCTAATTCATCACTCTCAACTCTCTCACCCCTCACTCTCTGGCCTCACTTCCCCCGCCTCTCTCCCCTCCCCTCTCTCTCTCTCTCTTCTCTCCGTAGTATCGCTTGTCGCGACTTGAACGACGACGACAACGCTGCGAACGGCGATCTCTGCCTCTGTTCCCCGCCTCTCTTGCTCTCGGTAGGGAACGCTGTACCACAACCGTCGCGATATTTTTGTGGGGGTTTCTTCCTCCGATCTGCTATTTGTTGGGAGTTTTTGTGTGTTTTTATTGGTAATTGTTGTAGGTTTTGGGGTTTTATTGGTATCTATGGTGTGGTAGTGTTGTATGAGATGATGGATTGTAGGAGGCAGTGATGGTTGTGATGCTATTGTTGATTGGATTTGCAAGTGCTGGTGTAGTAATGGTTATGTTAGCGGTAATGGTGACGTGGTGGTGATGTTGGTGGTAGTTGTGACGCTGGTGGTCGTGGTGATGTTGGGGTGGATTTAGTGGTGGCGGCTTTGTTGGTGGCAGAGTTGTGGTGTGGTAGTGGTGGTGGTGGTGGATTTGATGAGGTTTGTTGGATCTGACGGTGATTGTGATTTTTGTTGATGGAGGTGGTAGTTGGCTTGGGCGCGGTGGTGTGCGGTGGTTAGTTTGGGCGTGGTGGTGAGCGGTCAAGGTGGTGGATCAGGATCAGAGGTCTTGTCAGTGGGACCTTATCTTTACTTGTTAGAAAAAACTTAAAAAAAAGTGAGAGGTAAAATTCTTCATTGTAGAAGAAGGATAATAACTATTGTACCAATTGAAAAGTTGTAGGACACTCCCTTGAGAGGTGCTTCAAGGCCAATCCCAATAAATCGATGTGTTCTATTATCAAATGCTTGGTCACAAGGTAGAGAAATGTTTCAAATTGCATGGATATTCACTAGGCCACAAGCATGAAGGAAAGAACAAATATAGATCGGTAGCAAACCAAGCTTCCGCCTTTATGCCTCTGAATCAAGAAGAGCAAAATAGCAAAGCTCAAGTATCTTTAACACATGAGCAGTATTGTCAACTCACGGCCATTCTCAAACCATCAAGTAGTCAATCCTTCATTCATTTAGCAAACCAAGTCCAAAGTGTTGTTACTTCAACCTCAAACAATGTTGTTCCAAAACTTTATGGTATATCTTATTGTTTATCAACCATTAAAACTAAATCCACAAATAATCTCAATGTTCCTTGGATTCTGGATACAAGTGAAACAGATCATATGATTTGTTCACCATCATATTTTTCTTCGGTTAGATCGCAGGCTACTTGCTCTGTGGCTTTGCTAAATGGAAACATCGCACCTGTAACTCAGATTAGCAAAGTCTAAGTCACAAAATCTTTGGCCCTTCAGGATGTACTTTGTGTCCCTTCTTTCTCTTTCAATTTGATATATGTTAGGAAACTTACTTAGGAATTTCATTGCTGTGTTGTTTTCTTCTCTAATTACTACTGCATAGATGACCTTTTGACTTGGACAATGACTGGAATGGGTAAATTGAAGTTTGGTGTCCATCATATCCAGTAAACAACGATCTCTCATATGGCTCTTCAGTAAACCCTGACTCACCTGGCTACAACACCCATTCGAAGATTTTGATATCTGGCATTATAGAATGGGACATCCATCACATTCTGCATTTCCTTTTGAAGATATTTTTCCTAAACTTGATGATTCCAAGTCATGTTATGACTGCTCCTTAGCTAAAATGCACAAACTCCCTTCTTCCTTTTAGTTAACACAAATCAGAAAAGTGTTTTGATTTAATACATAGTGACCTTTGGAGACCTTACAATGAAATTAGTTAATGGATCTCCTCATTTTCTAACAATAGTTGATGATTTCAGTAGAAGCATCTAGGTATACTGCTGAATCCAAAATTTGAGGCCTCCAATGTATCCCAAAGTTTTTGTGCCATGATTGAAACACAATTTGGAACTAAGATAAAAATTATTCGAACTAATAATGGGGGAGAATTTGATATGAAATAATTTTATCTTGAAAAATAAATTATACATCAGAAAACATGTGTTGAAAACCCTAAAAAAAGGCCATAGTTGAGAGAAAATATCACCACATTTTGAATGTTGCAAGGGCTCTAAGATTCCAAAGTGGCATTTCACTAAAATACCGGAATGATTGTGTTCTAACTGCACTGTATCTCATTAATAGGACCCCTTCAACTCTTCTAGATCACAAAAGTCCCTTTAAGCTTTTGTTCCAAAGAAAACCAACATATTCTCGTCTAAAAGTGTTAGTTTGTCCTGCATTTGCTACAACTCTCATACAAGGCAAACACAAGTTTGATTCTAGAGTTAGGAAATGGGTCTTCCTAGGATATCCTTTTGGAATTAAAGGATACAAACTTCTTGACCTAGAAACTAAGAAAGTTTTCATATTTAGGAAAGAAGTTTTTCATGAAACTTTGTATCACTTCAAAGAAGCAAATGCCACAAAAATTAATGATGTGCCAAGTCCCACTGATTTGTGCTTTCCTCAAAACTCTCTTATCTCTATTTCGAACAATTGTACATCTCTTGAATCCACAGAATCTAATAGCCATTCTTCATCTATTTCTAAGCCCATAGGAGACATTCAACACACTGATACAGTTCATCTTCAAATTGACTAGATCATGCAGCAAGCAGATTTGCATACTATACATAAGGAAACAGATCAAATCACTCATCACTTCCCAGAAAATCCATCAGAATCAAGAGAGCTCCCTTGCATCTGCAGGAGTTCATACGTCAACAGGCCACTTCATTCATTCCATTGCAGAACTTGGACAATGCAGCTGGCTCCATTCTTTCAGGTACTCATTACCCTCTTTGTGCGGACATGTCACTTTCACAACTTCACAAACTGACTCATAAAGCTTTAGTCACTTCCACAACTTCACAAACTGAACCTAAGAATTATTAAGAAACTGTCAAGTATCCTAAATGGTGTGAAGCCATGAGGGCAGAGATTAAGGCACTTGAGTTCAATGATACGTGGCTCATTATTGATTTGTAAAAAGTGTATTTTATACACTTATTTGTGGAATAAAATAACGATATTTGATAGTTCTTTTGATAAAACATATTCTAAATTGTTGTATTTTATGTTTAATGGGTGAAATTTTATGGATGAAAAATGAATTGAAGGAAAGAAGCAAGAGATAATGAAAAATGGCAAAATCCAAAATACAAGGACTAAATTTGCATTGGTTGCACAATTAAGTGGATTTAAGGACTAATTTGCATTACATGAGAAAATTGAGGACTTGGAAGAAAGCATTAATTTAATTTGGCATTAGAATTAATTGGGCATCCACTTGGACTTTTGGTTGTATTAAGAGTTTAGGTTATATATATGGGAACAATACATAAATCAAGTTTTTAGTAAGCACCATTTCAAAATTAAGGATATGTGTTTTAAATTTCAAAAATCAGGTTTTCATTAAAATTTATTTATGATTAAATTAATAAATTATATATTTTATTAATAAATATATGAAGGTCACATATTTATGAAAATTGGTCATAATTCAAAATTTTTATATGTCACAATTAGTTCATCGATCACATTAAAATTTTAAAAAGTCACAATTTGTTCATCGCTCACAAATCACGAAATTTATAAGTCACACAACTTATTTTATGGTCACAAAATATCAAATTATAGGTCACATATTACTTTTATTGGTCAAAAATTAATAAATTTGTAGGTCACACAGTATTTATTGATCACAGTCACAATTTTTAGGTCACAAATTATTAATTTGTCAAAAATTAACCAATTATTGGTCACAATAAACCAAATAATTGGTTACAGACACCATGTCCATCTCATACAACACACGACCACCGTCACAACATCGCATACAGCACCGCCGTCAAACACTGCCATTGCACCGCAACACACACCTCCATCGCACACTAGTGACCTTCGTTCCCATCATAGCCAAAACATCACAAAACATACACAGATCAGCACACATAACCACAGATTGCCCCACTTCCACCAACCGCAACCGCACAAATAACCATCGCCACCACCAATCGCCATTGCCACCACCAGTCACCACAACAACACATAACACACAAAACACACAGATTAGCACGCCCAACTCCACCACCCACCACCGCCACCACCTTCAGATCCACAATCCACTGCAGATCCACAATTCGTCGCAGTAACAACGATGAGAAAGAGGAGAGTAGCGAGAGAGAGAACGGGTTCGGGGGAAATGAAAAACACATCCAACAACAGAACAAAAAAAACTCACCATCACACCCACTGCCAACTGTCGCACGCACCACAAACACACAACACAACCTCACAGCAACTCCACCACCGCACCCACCGCCATCTGGTGGTCGTCGTCGCAGCAGCATCCAACTCGCATATCTCAGAGCAACGCCACTGCAGTCGAGCATCGCACGAGCGTCGCTTCGCTACAGTTCGTTACTCTCGGAGTGAAGCCACTGTGGCGACGGCGGCGGAGGAGTTGAGGATTGGCGACGGAGAATGGGTCGGTTGGATCTTCGAAACCCTAGGGAAAGAGGCGGGTAAAAGTGTAGACGAGAGGGTGGAGAGGAGAGGAGAGGAGAGGAAGAAGAGCCGGCGGCGGCGGCATAGAGCAGGGAGACGGGAGGAGGAATTGAGAGTTGAGAGGTAATTGGTTAATTGATTTTAGGGTTTGGAGTAGATGGGGTGGGGGGAGTATGTATATATTAATTTATTGTAAATAGATATAAAAATAAAAATAAAAAAAGTTTTTAAATTATTAATTAAAACCTGATTTTTGTAATATGAAACTTGATTCAAGATTTTTGAAAATGGTAATTTAAAAGTAGGGGTGGGTGTAATTTCCTC
>CAIGRB010113323.1:0-13764 GCA_903798255.1 Fraxinus quadrangulata
CCCACATCATTAAATATCACATTCACATTTAATGATTTAACCCAATCCAACAATCAATTAATTCCAAGACTTATTTCATTTATTTATAAAACAATATATTCATATGCAAAAAATGATATTATTTTATTTTATATACAGGTTATCGAAAGTTCCATTGCTGTAATTCAGAAGTTCATATAAATTCTCTATTGTTACGTTGTATAACTCTTTCCTCTATTTTCAGCTTCAATAACTTCTTACTCAATGATGTAGAATCTTAGAGCATTGGATAAATGGTGCAAGTTGAAGGTGGTTTTTGTCAAAGGACATAGTTTTTGTTCCTTTTGTCTCATTGAATTGAACTTGAATTCTATAGTTGATATATGAATTTTGGAATATCGTTTTAAGGTTACCAGTGAATTAGTTATTGAATTCTATAGTTATTGACTTATTTTATTTTCATTAATTGATCACAAACGATTAAAAAAAAAGAACAATGTGCTAATTCATTGTTAGAATTCTTCAGCTAAATATACGAACTGAGGATGCATATTTAAATCGACATAGTGTCTTCTGCATTGAGTTGGAATCAATACTCTAATTGTCTTTATTTATTTCTTTATTCCTTATTTATTTGTCAGAGATTAATTTGAGATCAAAATAAAGTAGTCTAAATTCTTATTTTACTTTCAATGACTACAACTTGTTTGAAGATTTAGATTTTGTTTATGATATTATTTTGATTGGTTCATGGGAAAACCAACCAATGAGATGGACAGTGAGGTTGAGAGTGACTTTATATTTAGCACAGCACTGGACTATTGCAATAATAAAGGCTGGGCACTATATCACGATCACAATAGTTACAAAATGCTGTTTGATCAAGTACTTCAATTCGCCTATTATTTTCGAAGTATTGTCCACTAGAGATTTATAATTACTTCTCTATTGTCCACTACTAACTTTTTGTCAGCATCTGCCAGGATGGTAATCCCAGGCTTTCATACTTTTGACTAATGAAGAACGCGGCAAGAATGGAAAAACATACAGTGCAAACTTGGCTTCTCTTGGTTTTCCTTTAGCTCTAGAATATTTATTTTCTTGTATGCTTGGTTGGATCTTGGAAGGGTAATTATGTCTATGAACATTTACCCACCTATTTTATTACAAATTAGGTTTTTCTTTTCCATGGAAATGATCCGGTTCAGATGCAAAGAATGAAGCTATGGATAATCAGCAGATCACTGTTGAGTTCTCCTACAATAATCCAATACCAAGTGTGAAAGCTCCGACGTTCTACAGACAGATCTAGCACTTTCATGGTTGATGTTCAATATGCTGATGTGAGTGAATTGAAAGCACCAATAAAAATCATCACTTACACGATAGTTTATTTGTGCATTTTAGTCAATTATGTCTTTGAATGTATTATCATTCGATTGAAAATCATTCTATTTATGCTATTTTCCTATCCGAGGTATAGATTGGACCCTTCTATTCCCCAAAAGGTTAACGGGCAAAATTGAAGATCCAACTACACTTAAATCTGCATGGTATTATTTTAGTTTAGTCAGCAACTGTAAGTCTCTATGTACACGAGCATCTTCATACTTACAAACATGCACTTTTCGTCGCCGTATCTTTTTTTGTACTTAATTATACTATATGTTTTTTCCAATAGTTATAAGTTTTATATGCATAAAGTTTTGTTAAATGTATAACATCTAATAGAAAACAAAATAAACACTTTTTCATTGAATTTATATACAATACTAACATAACCTTAAAAATAACAAAACTCGTGCATTGCACAGGCTAAAACTAGTATTAGAATAATTAGGGATGATACAAAATTCGTTTAATCTGATATTCACGGGTCCTGTCTCAAATGGAACGTGAATTACATGCCTAACCGGGTAAACGAAACGGGGTAAGAGTTGTTGCCCCGAAATGGATACGGGGCAGGTATGAGAAACATAGTTCAAATCATGTTTAAAGTTAATTTTAAGTTTAAACTTTTTATTAACAAATATAAAAAATTTATTATCATTTGTAAATAGTATATGAGTTTTTAATAAATTGAAAAGAAAGATAATATTTACTAACTAAAGATATAAAAAATAATAATAATAAACGTAGCGATAAATGGGGTAGGGGGTCTGCCCCACCCCGTCTCGCTTTAATCAAGTATGAGACGGGGGAATGTGATAGAAATACCAGACATGATGACGTGAAAATGATTGATCCATCTCATACCCGCTTCATTGTCTTCCCTAAATAACCTTACTCGTTAGTTTAACACTTGTTAAGAGCCTCGTATTCCTTGGAAAAACCTTTATAATGTTATTGGTTATTTATCCACCATCAAATATTGGAACAACCTTACTAGCTAGGTGGCAACCATTTCGCGTGCTAATCTTCATGGGATGAATATTATCTTAAAGAGAATACGATAATTTGCTTGTTTTGGAATCACATTCATCGTGTCCGTGTCTATATATATTTCTTAAAACACACACGTGTGCCATTTTCTTTGCTAGCTGGTATCCATCTCGCATAATGATTCTTGTAAGACGAATGCAAGAACGTTCAATGTTTATATTTCTTAAACACCCATATGCGATACCATCTTTGCTAACTAGCAACCATTTCAGGTAGTGATCTTCGTGGGATAAATATCGTTCGAAAGAGTGTACAATAATTTTCTTGCAAATCTTACATGTGATACCATTCTTCACTGGCAATCATTGATTTTGATGCGACGAGTATTGTCTTAAAGTGAGTACCATAATTTGCATGTTTTGGAAGAACATTTCATTGAGTTCATGTCTATAGTTCTTAGAATATCCAATGTGCAGTGATACCATTAATTCAAGCCCAATTGGCTAGATTTAACATGCACGCCTCAATGTGAAGTTTTCACAAGAAATTTTCATTGAAGCCTCGAGCCCCAAACTCTCCTTTTTGGGGCAAATGTTTGGGCTTTTTTTTCCATTTGTGATTTGTGCATTCAAAAATAGGGTAATTTCACTACAAACATTCAAGGATCAATTCTAAAAATAAGGTAAACTAACTGGGGATTTTATGAATTTAAAACTTTCTTGTATATTCAAGTGCTGCAATTGAGATTTTAATGGATTTTCATTAAAAACTAGGTGCCCTTTGTATCTCATGTATTTATAAGAATTTTATTCATAAAGACATCTAAAGAAATTTGGATTGATTTCAAATTTAAAAATACATCTAACAAAATCTTTAAAATTTCATAATTTATAATGAAATTCTTATGAATTGTGTGAAAATCTATTCAATTAACGAAATTCATTAGAATTTATTATCTTTTAAAATTCATTAAAATTTTTGTTGAGGATACCCCTAAATTCTATATTAAAAATCATGTAATTTCTGATATGTTATTTTTGTTAAAGAGCATGTGATTTCTCTATCTACATTATCCATTATGTAATTTTCTCTATATTCTATATTATAACACACTTAAAATCATGTTACATTTTATGTAACTTTTTTTGAAATTATAACTTAAAACTATGTGTCGATGCTGACTGTGTAATTTTTTAAAATTGTTACACCATCAGTCATCCACAAAAAAATTACACATACTATAGTGTGTGTAATTTTTTTGTGTTACAACTCATTAACACCACCATCCACCACTAACATCACAACCATCTACATCTTCCAAAAAAATAAATAAGCAAATTCTGATTTCAGATCTCACCGGCGTCTGTTCGACTGGTGTTTTCAGTTTTTTAGGTTTGGCCTAATTTTTTACCTCTTCGAGTGTGAAAAATAAATAACAAATCTTCAATATTGTGGTAGTACGAGTGTTCAAGGGTGGTGGTGACGAGATTGGGTTTGGGACGATGGTTTTTATGGGGGTGATGTGCGACATTAGTGATGGTGGAGGTGGTGGTGGTGGTAATGACAATGGTGCAAAACTAGTGGTGGCGGAGGTGGATAATGAGGTGGTGATGGCAATGTCTCAAATTGGGTGATGATTTTTGTTGTGGGAATAATAGGTGAAAGAAAGATTTTGTATTCTCCACGAGTGGAGCAGTTTAATCTTATCTCTGGTGTGTCGCTAGTTTCAGATCTCTTGTGAGGAAAAAGAAGGGAGATTTCTATTACCAGTAAATGATCCTGCCAAACAAAGTCTACACAATCAACTTGAATAAGCTCTATCTACACAATCAACTTGAATAAGCTCTATATAAGCGTTCACATTGTTACCAACTTACCATGCAGCGAAAATCTTTATTTTCAGTTTCATCCCCATGCACGGTAAAACCATATAGAGTTCTCTTACATTATAATAGATAATGTACACAGTTAAGTTTTCGAGACAACTATTTACAAGCTACAAGGCACATCGAAAAGAAGTTCTGAGCCAAAAAACAACATATAAACCCAAATAACAGCAAGCACATAAACTACCCAAACTGCTCATTCATTTGTTTACATAATTATTAAAGTTAACTAAAGAGAGAGAGCAAGATTACCATAAAAGTTCTGATGCCAGAAACCGACCTGCTCCAATGCCCAACTCCAGCAAACTCAAGTGCAGAGGCTTCCATCCATATTATCTGTGGCAGCTTCTGGATGGTATTCAAGTATTTCCATCCACATCAAATCCCTAATCACCTCTTCCTTTAAATCCTCGTCTATGTCAAGATTGATAGGAACCTGGGCCGGAGGGTCACATTTCGGATCATACAGGGAAGACATGTATGGGTGCTGAAGTGCTTCAGTAACACTAATCCTCTTTGAAGGGTCAAAGATAAGCATCTTCTGTAACAGATCAATAGCTAGAGGATGGGCATTAGGATAAAGGCGAGAAAGTGGGGATCCGGGGGAGTAAGGAAGTGACTTAATGTACTCTCTAGCCTTCGGGTTATCAATGAACTCGAGATCATCTTCCCTCTGGCTACCGAGGATGTTGATGATTAATTTAAGCTGGTTAAGACACTCTGTACCAGGAAAAATGGCTTTTCTACCAAGAAGTTCTGCAAAGATACAGCCAACAGACCACACATCGATGGAGGTACCATAGTAGTCACAGCAGAGAAGGAGCTCTGGGGCTCGATACCAGCGAGTGACCACGTATTCAGTCATAAATTGACCTTTGCTGCTATTTGTTCGTGCAAGCCCAAAATCGCATATTTTTAGTTCACAGCTTGCGTTGATAAGTAGGTTTCCAGGCTTCAAATCACGATGAAGAATGTTTTCCGAGTGTAGATACTTCAAACCTCTAAGTAACTGTGTTAAAAAACATAGAATAGTTACTCAAAAATTTTAGAGAGCTGCCAGAAGCTGGTGAAGTTTCAAGTAGATTTTATGATATATAAAATCATCAAACAAAAAGAAAAGTATGACGTTCACAATGGGATATTGATCACTAAAATAATAAATAACATGAAAAGGATATGAAGAAAGTAAATAAACCCCATGTTCATGAGAGATCATCCCTTGGGGTCTTGAAGGAAAACAAGATATAATACTCTGCCTGACTGAAGCAAAAAGAACCATGCGGTCAAATTTAACGCGAGTCAAATTCAAACAATTAGATTAGTTCATTCACGAATAAACGAACTAGTGCTAGCAGTCCTTTCCTCGGTTTTATAACTATAAAAGACTACTAGGTGCCTGTTTTTTCCATGGAGCATGAGACCAAAATTCACAATAACAATGACTTTGACTTTCACCAAATGCTTCTAAATGTGTATGTATATATATATATGTGTGTGTGTGTGTGTGTGTGTGTGTGTGTGTGTGTGTGTGTGTGTAATTGACAATTAAAGAATGGCATCAAAAGTTTAGGAGAGGAAAATTATTTCAGGTGGTACAAGTATACAAGTATACATTAAGCATACAAGTAAACTTCCATGTTTGATGTTCCACTTGCTAAATCCAAGGGCTAAAAGTTTGTTCTTATTTTTCTTTATCTATGGATTTGCTGCAGCTCCAAATGCAAGTAGATTGCTATGTGTATTTGATTTTAGTGGGGCCTATACATGCATGGTTCCCTTTATGAGTAGTTGAAACTTTGCCTATACAGTGACAGTAATGATCAGATAGTATCTAATTGGTCTGCACAGGTCTGACCTGCTCAAACTTCTCAAATAATCCATTGGTCAGTTGTTTAAATCTACAAGAGAGGTGAACAATAAACTAAAATACAGTATCATGTAAATAATATGCTTATGCAAGTAATCATGCAATATACCTGGAAGAGGAAATATTGGCAATGGTCATTTGTAAGTATCTGAGAGGACTTAATTATCTGATGCAAATCTGTATCCATAAGCTCATAAACCAAGTAGACATCCTTGAAACTTCCCCTGTGAATAGGCAGCATGACATCTTTCAAAGCAATCACATTTTCGTGTCTAAGATGACGAAGAAGCTTCAGTTCACGCAAAGTTCTCAGTGCATCAATACGATTGTCAAAGGCATTATTGATCTTCTTGATTGCGACCTTTTCATTGGTTTCCCTGTTTATTGAAGAGCAGACAATGCCGTACGCCCCTCGTCCAATAGGCTTGATTGGCACGTATTTTGTATCAATCTCAAACAGGGTTTGCCACATGGAATAGTAATGCTTCCCTCGAGATCCAACCCCATCCGGGGGATCCACTGGAATTGCCATACTACTGAAACCATTACAGGAATTATAATAATCACAAAGGTTGTATCAGCAGGTCACCATCAAGCATATATCATTTTCCTAAATGAACATAAGTCTGTGTAGAAACATGCACTGGCAGTGTGATTCCAAAAGTTTCACATAAAGAACCACATCTACTACACACTACATGCAACTGACGCTATAATTAAGACAAATTAAAGAGTAGCAGAATGAACGATATCAATTGCCATGGCCCTCAAATGTGCATATACACTAAATTAACTTCACCCTCGAGTTGGATCACCACTTAATCAGCACCTTCAGAACGATTTAATTACTACTTTTCGCTTCTACTTGCATTATTAACTATGAATTGATTGAACTAAATAAATGACAGAAGTAACGATCCATTGACTCATCCTGAAAAGGCAATTCCATGAAGTCTATAAGATCTCTTCAATGAAATGCTCAATTAGGAATATAGGGATACAGAGTGCTCACACGATAACATATCCGACATGAAATTCCAAGATTAATTTCACAAGGGACGCAAATAGAATAGAGAAAGCTCTTGAATCTCGATTAATCCTCTTTATTATACTACTGATAACAATAAGCAGGCTACTGATAACAAGAGCAAATCTAAAGTACGACAGTTGGAATAAGCATTCTGCTAAATTCAGATCCTACTTCAAACTAATTTCAAAATACACAAATAGATAGATTTAAATTATATAAAGCTAACAGGATAGAGAAAAGTAAACAGGAGTACAGAAATTGAGGTGAAAAGATTTTCAACTTACCCCACTATGGAAAATTGGAAGCATAATAGTATAACCTACTATAATTGTCAACACAGTTAAATATAGGAATCAAGTAAATTTTCTACAAAGCGCATAAACAAGCCAATTTAAAAACAGAAGAAAAAAAGTCCGAATACATACTTTTGCTCTGAAATCTTCCAGCCCTTCCTTCAAACCTCTTGACTCAACAATTAACTCGTAATTTTTGCTTGCGAAGATCACAATTATCCATCCAAATCAATTTTTTAAGCCAATTACCTCTGAATCCTTCAAGGAATCCTCACTTGACTTTCGATTCTCCACTGCTTTGAATCTCGAAAATTCACTGAATTAGAGGCTCAATTTTGTTGAAATTCACAATCGAATCAGAAGGATTTGTAATAATAAATAAAATTAATGGATAAAATAAATTTTAAACGAGAAGATATTTGATAGTAGATGTTTGATTCTTTAATCTCTGTAGTGCGGATCAGTGATCACTGATTTTAAGCAAACAACACAGCCACTGTTATATTTCTTTTCTTTTTTTTTTCTTTTTCTTTTTTTTCAATTACAATTATCGTAATTATTAATTATTAGTTTTATCTTTCACAATTATTCTACGAGTAGATTAATTTCAAAATCAATCATGCTGCACAAATATGCTCAAATACAGGTTCAAAGCAGTGACATGTGTCAACACATGATTAAACAATTTGAAACAAAATAAAAATACAACGCTCAATTATCACATTATCATGTCCTTGAACATGTCCAATGAGCATTATTGTTTCGAAATTTACCTTTAGAAAAATTATATTGACAGTTCAATTTTTATTAGTTGCATTGAAAATCATCAATCTTAGCTCATTGTAGCATATAATACATCCATATTTTTTTTTATGCAATAAAATTTTCAACATTTCATTAATTAAAAGATTCAGAACGTTGATTAAGAACTCGTAAAATAATTTATTTTTCAATATATTTTTCAGAAAATAATAAAATATGAAAGTGCAACAAAATATTTTTCCCTAATTTTAAAAGCATGATGCAAAGTACTAATTAATAAAAAAATTGAAGGTAAAAATTTGATAGGATAAGGGATATAAGTTCAGGTAAAGATTAACGGCTCATTTGACATTTCTTTTAAAAAGTCAAAATGAACTTTTAAAATTCAAAAATTGATTTTAGGTTCGTTTGGTTAATTTTATGAAAGTGTTTCTGATAATTAAAAAGGTTTTTAGAGGAAGCTGATCAAATACGACTTCCTCTAAAAGTAGTTTTGAAATATGAAGTATTTTTAAATATTAGTTTCCAAACAATAGTTGATGTAGCTTTCTTCAAATTTTCTTCTACGAAAAGTAAAAATAAAAGCAAAAGTCGTATCAAATTAGTCTTAAAATTTTTTAATGTAATTAAAATATTATACAAATAAGAGTTTCGTCAGTGTACCAATTTGGAGTAGAAGTCGTTTTCAAGTTCAACAAGGCATATTCCTTTTAATCTTTGGAATCCACTCCAGTGGTCTTCACTAATCATCTTATGCCACGTGGAAAAAATATATATTTTTTTTACTCATGAATAGATCGCATTATATGTAAATCAAATGTCACTAACAATACTTTACAAGTAATAAACTTTACATATACTGGCGAAAATTTTATGACATAAAAACTTTTAGCGCTTTTTCATTAATTTTGAAGGCATTGGATCTCATCAAATATCTAAGCCAAGTAACACCACTCTGTTTTTCGGTACATTAGAACAATCATGTTATATGTATATTATTTTTGACATTTTTTTTTTACATTGTGTCACGAGACAACATATCATTCAACTGTTAAAAAAAAAAAGAATTCTGCCCAAAAAATTTTGAAATCAAAGAGAGTGTCAACCTTGATATACACTCAAGAGTGTAACATTTGACATTTCCCATATTAGAATTAGGGACAAGTGGTGAACGTTTTTAAGGGTTATTTTGGAACAAATTTAAATTCGAAGGTGGAATTTGGAACATATTGGTAAAGTTCATGGACTAATTGTGCATAAAACTCATGCCACGTATGTAATCTAAATGTTCTATCAGTGATCCTCTTAAAGTTGACTAACGGATACATAATTAAGGAAGGATGAGAAACATTAAACTAGGTATGATGGTCGTTTCTAAAACAAATTTTAGCTCCACGATAGATTCGGAATAGAGAATAAAGTTCATGAACTATATATGTATTTAACTATAAGTGTATCTACGTATAAAGAGAAGTGGCTATTTTCTGTCGCACTGCTGAGTACGAATTACGAATTCTACACAAGACGTAGAACAGAAACTCTAATTGATAACCAATAACTTAGGGTGAATGAGTGATAGATATTGTTTTGGAGGAATGGAAGAACATATTAGAAAGCTTAGAAAAGTGAGAATAAAATAGGAATTTGTGGGCTGGATCGTGTGTTGGGCCTAGATGAGGAGTTGACTTGATCCAATTCCTAGA
This sequence comes from Fraxinus quadrangulata, assembly GCA_903798255.1. Lineage (NCBI taxonomy): Eukaryota > Viridiplantae > Streptophyta > Magnoliopsida > Lamiales > Oleaceae > Fraxinus > Fraxinus quadrangulata. The sequence goes on from CAIGRB010113323.1 coordinate 9,903, forward strand.
CACTAGGTCCATGGAGTAGTACAAAATTGTGAATTCTGACTTGAGATTGTAGGTGAATTTGATAAGAACTGGATTCTATTATTTCTACAGAATAAAAATAAAAAAGAATGAAAATCGAAGTGATAGCATAATCCTCTTTTAATAATAAATCCAAATGGAATGAATTGAAATCCAGAAAAGTAGATTCCCATACCTAAATTTGTCGACAACACTATTTTTAAAATGCATCATTAATTAATTTCTGAACGACATTATTTATTTTAGGAATCTTATTCCCATTCCAAGATTTTGCAATCAAAAGTTTTTTTTCTTTAGACATATACTACAAATTAAAATTTTGCGACAGCTGATGTTAGTCAACCAGGGAATCACTTTCTATCGTGTCCAAATATTAAGCTATGATCTGAATTTGTGCGTAACCTTTTCAGCAATTTCAATGGGAAACAAACAATTTGCAAAAAATTAGAGGGCATGTTTGTTGTAATTTGTATGTTAATCTTTACTCTTCATCATAATTAGATAAAAACGTAAAAAAAAAGTTGGAATATATAATCGAGTTTGGAAGAATAACAAGGAAAAGATTAATATCGTGTACATATAACTACTCATTTTCTTGAAAAAATTGCTCCAAACTCCATCCTTTATTGCATATTTACTGAATTTTCTCTCAAAAGTTGTCTCTATCTTGAGGTATGACACCCACGATATGTTATGAGAGGTATTCCGGGCAATATGTAATTTTTTAATTTTATATAGATTTTTGGAAAGTCAAAAAAATAAGTTTGGGACGTCCAAAACCCCCAATATTAAGTTTCCTAATCGCGTACCCGAAAGTTGAGTAGCAGATGAGCGGCTTAGGCGAGACTTTGGGCAGCCTAGGCTGCAAAGGCAACAAATAACAATACTGCATGGGGCCCGTAATTTTCTCCCTGCTTCTGCGTACTAATTGCAGCCTAGATCCTAGAAGTTTGAAATTCTTTCATTTTGGTCCTCTAACTTTTGATCATGTCCAAATTGATCCCCCAATTTTTGAACTCTGATCCATCAACTTCGATGTTCTTCTCATTAGACCCTTCAAGTTTCAAGAGCGTGTAAGTTGGTCCCCATTCAAAGTTCTTGTACTCCTTCACTTCCAATTGCTTCTAATCACATCCACGCTTCTCAATTGCTCCTGAGTTCCATCTGTATTGGTCAAATAATCTCCAAGTGACCTTCCTTTTGCTCAATTCACCTTCAAGACGAAGTTTTATCTATATAAGAAACATATACACTAATTTAAATAGAAATATGATCAAATAATCGATATTTATAAGTTTAAAAGTCTAAATAAATGTGTAAAATACACTTATGAGTACATACTAAAGGCTCCCAGTTCAACTCTATTTTCTTTATTAGTGAACCTAACCATGGCATATAGGTACTATTTGAATACGATGAGAGGAGACGATATGACATACACTGTAGATCAAACACTTCTAAAAGCGTTAACTTTTGTCTTGACATTACTAATTTCAACAACTATACGTGTAACGTGGGCTAGAAAATTAAATGAATCTGAATAAAGAGTGACATCATATTTGTGTAAAAATTAAAAAAATAAAAATAAAGGTTTTAGAGTATTATGGAATAGTACCAACCAGTTCGGAGCAAAATGATCTTAGGCAATGAATAATGTATGGTCAAAAGGTATTATTTATGATTTAGTCTCCCAACCTCCAAACATAAAACGGCTACTCTTGTATGCAATTCAATATGCAGGTGATTTTTCCTTTTCCTACATAAATTTTGCTAAACGGAGGCTTGTTATGTCATGTCTATTATTTGGTAAGAAAAGCTAGCTCGGTTTTTCAAAATTCTTGAATGAGGAAAAAAGAGACCCTTATTGTCTAATACTCTATATGAATTTCTTCTCGATCTAGTTTTGTTTCACAAAATTCCCAAAGGAAAAACGAATTAAGCATTTTTTTCATCTAGTATTTGATGTCAATTTTGGCTCGATATAAAATAGTTTCACAAAAAATCTATATGACGAAAAACATGTTTTTTAATCAGTCTAATTTAAATTGTGATTAGTTGTTAATTTGTATAATGCACATCGATAAAATTTGTTTATATTGAAAAAAAGAGTTACAGTGACATAGACAAATTTGTTTATATTGAAAAAAAAGTTATAGTGACATAGACGGAAAGAAAAACAAATTCTTGTATACTAACATCTGGGTTAATTTCTTTCGCGATCACTACACTTTAAAATATTTTAAAATCAGGTTATTATATTTTAGTTTGTGTCAATTGGATCATTCTACTTTAGTTTGATATCAATATAGACCACTTCCTCAAATTTCGCTACATTGACTAACACAATTCTGTTACGTTAACTAACATCAAACAGTGGCACACGAGTTTCAATTAGCTCAGGTCGGTGATGTCAACTCAACATTTACCCTTATTTTAAATAAAACAAAAAGAAATCCAACCTCCTCCAATCAATCCCACAACCACCACCACGACAGATACTCCACCTCCATCATGGGCTTATACTTATCATCTTCTTTACTTATGAACACCAATGTTGTTTACTAAAATTATATATAAATATTTATCGTGGAAGGAATTTGCTTACCTAATTAAGGCAAGATATGATACGAATTAGTTCCAAGCAATAAAGAGTTATTTTATATTACTATAGTGTGTGACAACCATGCTCATGCTTTCACAAACTCATTATTAAATACACTAAATTAGTCAAGCATTTCAAAAATTCCTCTATTATTTATACCCAGGCAGCCAATTTATTGGCACAAGAGGAATAGCACTCATCAAAAGAAAAAAAGTACTAAAAAATAAATTTGGAAAAACCCAAAGTCAATGTCATTAAAGATTTTATCTGTACGTCCCACAAGATTTTCTTCTTGTATAATTATGTCACAAAAGAAAATATAAAATATTTGAAGCATTTGGATACAAAGTTATAAATGAAATCAAAGTTAAAAAAAAAAAAAAAAAATTCGGAGATCAACTACTAATTTTTTTTATTTATTTATAACTTTGTCAAATGAAGGCATAATTTTTACAGTTGACAAACTATGTGAATTGAAAATTTTAATACGTCAATATTGTTCAATACATTAAGGATGAAAATTATGTACGATTAACTATTTCCAAATCTCGTGTTTGTTTCAACCAAAAAAAAAAAAAAAAGATATATCGTTAGTTACAAATACTTATTGGGTCATAATAATTAAAATTGGAGGTGATCAATGTTATCCCTTTTATAGTAGAAATTAATTTGTAAAATCAATTTGCTAGATTTGTGGAATTCACATTAGATTTCCACTGTGTCAGATTGTCACTGGCAATCATCTTGATAGCTTAATAATTTGAAAAACACGTCAAGTAGTGACAGGCTGGTGACGAAATTAACTCATGAAAATACATTAATTTCTTTTTCTTTTTCTTTTTTCAACTCAAATAAAATTGGTTTTACTTGTACATTTCATTTTGTGTTCGTGAAATGCATCAATAGTGAAACTAAACTAATAGGGAATATTTGACGTCGGACGTGGCCCGACCATAGGAAGAGGTTTGTCTACAAGACGACCCCATTCGAACCAAAGCTTGCCAGAATCGAACTTTTCACGTGTTGGACAGGCCAATCTTGTAAAGGGTCCTACACATTTTGACAACGCAGTGGACCAGCCATCCATCCTTCCTAGGAGGAATCTAATAGTACCAATTTGTCAATGTTCAAGGCTTACATATTGAACTCTACCATTGTCCATCTCCAAGCTCCATTCTCTCTCTCTCTCTCTCTCTCTCTCTCTCTCTCTCTCTCTCTCTCTCTCTCTCCCCCCCTCTCTAG
>CAIGRB010113329.1:0-17215 GCA_903798255.1 Fraxinus quadrangulata
TTACTAGATGTCAAATATCTGTGGAATTTTCCTAGTTCAGAGTGCCTTATTTGTGGTTATTTTGTTTGAAAAGTGTCTAAAAAATTATGATGTAGCTTGTAATCGACTAATGATTGTATCCAGTTTTTCATTGTTACATATCTATTCAATATTCAGTATGTTGATGCTTTCTATAGTAAGATTCTTCATTTTGTAATCATTCTCTATTGCTTTGTCATTGTTTAGGATTGTGATTTTAAGGACAATGACAATAAAATCTGGAAAAAAAATAAAATAAAGGTTAAGTAGTTTGCAGTACTTGTGTACATCTTTTTGGTCTCGTGCATTTGAAGTTTATGAACTATTTACGTTGCAATTGTTAGGGATGCAGAAGATCACATATCTTGGCCACTTCAACACTGGTGGCATGAGAAAGCATTGAAAGCAGTTGACACTAGTCAGATACACTGAAAGCTTCTTGTTATGTACGAATGGAGTTTTGGTGATAATTGATTGGCCAATGATGCATAGTGTTATCACTTGTACTTTCATTGTTCAAAGTCTAATTTTGGTTTTTTGTTCATTTTATAGACGATGGAGTGATTGATATCATATTTAGGAATGTTGTTAATAATTATATTATGCTTATATCTCTATAACAAACATGGATGGACCCACATGGGGTCAAGTGACCCACAATTTTTTATTTTTTATTTTTTAAATTCTATAGTTGTTTTGACCCCCTTAAACAACTTTTCTCAAATTTATATATTATGTGTAAAAACTTGTAGTTGTCCTTTAGAGTCTACTTTGATGCATTCATTTCGTGATGTCAAATGAAATCGAAATATTGCATTTTAATATCACTTCAAAGTGCTCACAACCTAGTTTTTTGCTCTTTAATGGCACATGAAATGGAGAAATTGTAGAATAGTGATATTTTTTTTCTTATTTTTTAGTTTGTTGGTGATTTTAAGGAGTTCGCTGAATTGGAGCTTGGAGGAATGACTTTTCTAGATATATGCACAATGTCTTCAATATACTAGGTAATCGTTTTCACCTCAATTTCTTTTTTTTTATTATTCTTTTATTTTAGGAGGAGATTAAAATTATTTTTTCTCAATTTGTTTAAGCTAAAATCTAGGTCACTTGTTGAAATTTTCATAACTTATGTTTTGATCATCTATTATTTATTCTGGGCATTGCCTTGGTGGATCCTTTTTTTCTAATTTTTTTTTTAATTCACTATGCAAATTAAGAAAATGATGTGAATATCACTATTTAGGTATTCGGGTTTTATCTAATTTTATTAAATGTATTTATCACATATATTTGTAAGTATATTTGTTTGAGAAAATAAAAATAAAAATAAAAGATTGATATGTCAAAGTAAGTATGGTACACACTCGGTCTATGAATTTAGTTTAATAACAAGATATCAGATCTTATATGTGATGATATCTTTAATTTATTTCGTCGATAATAATGATAGTTTGTGGATTTTTATGTTGGTTGTAGGGATGAAGGGAATTATATGTAAACAAGCACAATAAGATAGTTGAAAAAGTAGCTTTGGAAATGAGTTTTGTGGACATGTTTTAGCTTATGAGTAGATTGAAGTTAGAAATTATTTTAAAGCAGTTGAATTGTTAACATTAAGCAACTAACGTGCACGTTCACCCACTAGTATTGTGAAAATTGTTGTTTAAGGCTGTATGCGTAGAGATATCTATATCTATAATAATATAATAATAACTAATATGAAAGAGGGAGTTTTGTTTCACTGTTCACAAGCCGTTTGGCTATGTAAGTCGAGTTGAGTTGAGTTGAGTGAACCGTTTTATAGTCAAGCCATTTGATAATTTGATAATCCATTACATTACTTCACACAACCATTTCTTCTGTTTCAAACATTTTCTCTCTGCCTCTTCACTCCATTTCATCGACTTACTCCTTCCTCCCAATTTCCCATAAAGCCTCCCACTCTATGGCCCTGGTAGAGGTGTCAACGACTTCTCCGCCATCGGAGGAAGGATCGATGCCGGTTTTCGATTTTCCTTCCGCAAAGCAGACGAAAAATCCGCTACAGATTGAGTCAAAATAGAAGAACCTTTTGTCCTTGGTGGTGTAGTAAAATTTGACTTTCCTTGAAATTTCACCTGCTTCTTAGGCAGGGACAGAACTGGTTCTTCTTTTCTAGGAATATTCGACTCTATGACGCCCCCCTTTCTTAGCCAGCTCCCCTGACGGCGAAGAAAAGGACCAAGCCGACGGTCAACTCTATGTCTCTCTCAGCAAAGCAGAACCAGGCAGGGGCATAGCCCATGTTCACAGCTCCGTACCACTCATCGGCTCCTGGGAATCCTCAAAAGCCGTGAGTTTGTGTCGTCTTTCCCAACAGTTCAATTATTTGAAAGGTTATCCGATTAGAGTACTGTTGTTTTTCAGTTTCGCGTATTATTATGCATTTTGTTGATAAATGTTTCTAGGCTTAAAATTACAAACACTTTGCTGGCTTAACTTCTATATTCCAAAATTAATCACATGACTTTTAGTTGTGTTTTTGAAAGTAAAAGTAATAGAATTGCTTGCTTATACGATATTCTAAAAGAATCGTGCTACGTAAATAATGCATTAGTCTTGCGAAAAAATGAGCATTTCTGCAAATTTGGATGATGTAGTCAATGCATCAACGGGCGTTATAAGTCACGTAAGTCATCAATTTCATTAATTTGGACAAAACAGAGATAGACAGAGTGCCTGAGCTGAAAAAGGAATGAAAGTTAATTGGTTAATTTGAAAAAAAATTAAATTCAGTGATTAATTATGTTTTCAACTCAATGTTGTCGAGTCTTTTTTTTTTTTTTTTTANTTTTTAAGTTTTCATTGGTTGAAATTTGTTGGTGATTCTCCTTCTTTTAGTTGCTAATATATTTTTGTAAAAATAAGCTTTCGATGGAACGTGAATACACCTTTATGTGGGTTTTCAGTTTCGTTGTCCCTCCTTACCACAGTAATTACACCTCACATATAAGCAGGATATTTTCCTCCATTTTATTACTCTTGTAAAATTGAAGATTTAATTATCTTTTACTTTTGTACAGAGACTTTGGATTTTAAGTTTCTGTTGAAGACACAATATATTAGCTCTCCTTGTATAGTTGAGGAGGGTCCAAACAGGCAGTTGACTGTCGGTACATTACATGGGGATAGGTGGTCGGCTATGTTTAAATTGAGCAGTGATGAGGTTTTGAGTACATAGTATTGATTAATGTGGATAGAGTTTCACCATTTGATCTTGCGGCAAGTTGGAGAGCATATCAAGAAAATCTCCCGCCCTCAACTGTTCGTGGAATCCCAGATATTAGTATAAATTTAGCTGCTGAAGCTGGTCCTGAGGTTGGTAATAAGCTTGTTATGTACATGAGAATTATTCCATAATTTTTGGATTATGGTGACTTTGAGTGTCGGCATTTGATTCATTTGACACGATATTATATTAGTTGATAGGATATTTCAAGCATTTGGCCCCTTTACATTCTTTTTTGGTACAACAGGAGGATTAGCTTTTTTCTTCCCTGCTCCGTTTTAAATTTTGATATATTTAGATGCAAAAGTATAAAGTAATGCATAGTGGTCCATTGAGCCTTTACAAAAAAGACGTGTGAATGTCTTCCAAATTTTTTGTTACTTGAATAATCCATCTTACTTGTGTCTAAATTTCTGTGGATACCATATTACTTCGGAATTTAATATCAGTTGTATTTAAGTTCTTCCGTCTTTCGAAAAAAACCTTTAAATGTTTTGAGCAATAATTTTTGTGGAAGGAGAAATAGGATAACCTTTAGAGAGCATGAAAAGATTTGGTGCTGAAGAAGGAATATGTTACAATTTTTTTGGTATGATTTTTTACAGTTTGATAGATAAGAATTAGTCTGATTGTACTGAATGGTGTCCCCCCTCTCACAATGCGCGCGGGGCCCATGTGTTTTTAAAAATTCCGGCTTGTGGTCCCCACCTCCTGATGAGAGTGGGGTGTAAAAGATTTGATATAAAAATTCGGTACATGTAACATAACTCGATAGATAAATAGATACCTTTTGTCTTTTGATGTATACGTGTGTCACTCCCTTGGTTGCCAACTTAATCAAACTTTACTGTTTAAGAAATCAAGGTGAAATAATTTTTAAATTTTGTCTTTGAGGTTTTATAAGAAATTGAGATGTACATTTTTTTATCGTTTTGGGCTTCTTGTTGCAGATTGGCCTTTTTTTTTCGACAATTATTTACAAATGAATTTTTCTAAAATTTACACGTACTTACTTCTAACACTAATCAATGAACGTGCAATGCACGTTTCCTTCGCTAGTGCTGATATAAATACAAACAAATCTAACGAAAAAGTTTAAAAATAAATATTGATAGCTTCATAAATTAATATGGAAATAATAATTTCTCCTTATTGTTCATGTAACGCCTTGAATTTTAGCAACCTGGCGCAATACTAAAATATTTTGTAACTGCGAAAGACATACAATTCAATGAAAGTTTAAAGATGTAGAATTTTATAGTTTAACTTTCTCGACATGATCGATCCACGTCCTACCATCAATCACCGATTTCGAATATTACATATTACATATGATATGTGAATTGAAATTGATTCATTTCGGTGTACATATCATCCAAAATACCAAGGAAAAAAAAAATTAGGAGCAAAAGAAACTCTTAGACTCTGAAATGTAAACCTTAAATGTAAAAACATATAAACGCAAGACATATTCAAAAATCAAATCGAAATACCATCAATATGTTGGCCAAATAACCTTTCATAGATAGCATATTAGTTTCCCGAATTAAAACTGAAGTAATTTACTAAAATGGCCATGTCTCAACCTACACTTTGCGGAATTACGAAATTCCTAGTCTGAATGGTAGACGAACCATTAGGCAACGATCCAAGTCAAATACTCAAAAATTGACATACTTCAATCACAATTGAATTTCGAAGTCAAAGGGCAAATCTGGAAAAAATGAATAGTTTTATAAAAAATAGATTTAATTATTAAAATCATTCAAAAATGTTATAACATAATAAAATTCATCAAAGTATTACAGAAACTCAGTTCTAACATGCGTTTTAACCTTGAATAATTAAAAACATGAGAGTACACAAAAGAGAGTTTAATTCTCTATAAACAAAAATAATTCATCCAGTAATAAAATATACTTAAAAAATATCCTAACATTACTAAAATTTAAGGTATTTGTAACGAGAATCTAGAGTCCAACGTCACTCCAATCCATCCATGCCGTCCAGTATAGCATTTCTCACTTGAAATTGTTATTGAGAAGGAATGATTATAAAGAATTACATCATATGAGATGATTGTTAGACAATAAATATAATACGTGAAAGAAATAATTAATTCAAATGAAGTGTCCAATTTGTGAAAAGTGTGAAATTTGTGTGGGACGTCGGAGGTTCGAGTCACACCTCACGCATTATAATTTTTTTTAATTATTTTCGAAATTATTTAATGGCTCAACTAACCAGTAAAATATGATCGTTTTTAACTACCCAGTCTTAACAACCCATTACTACTAAAAAAAGGAAATTGTATCTTCCTATTCAAAAAAATATCGTACTCATTTTTACATATTATTTGGAGTACACTTGAGGGTTCTGGAAATCATTTGTGATTGTTGCACAACTGGTTTATTTGATTGTTCTATCCTAGATATGATTGTCCACAAAAGTCGCAACAGTTATTGACAGACAATTTCTCTTTAGAACATCGTGTTATCGGGAGACTCGATCAATCGATAAATTTTATTTATGCACTTTACTGTATTGTAACTAGTAATATTTCTAACAATACCTTTCTGTGTTTTTTGCTTCTTCCTCCATAAAGTGTAGTAACTAAATCAATTATTAGGATGAACAGTACGACCTAGGATTTAACCTTTAATTTCAATTCTTAAGATTTATTTAATTAATTGATTTTTCTTAATTTTTTTATTTCTTGATTTGCTTTATCACTAATTCATAATTTGTAGATTGTAAAAAATATATAGGCGAATTATAAATTTAAACCACGATCGACAATTAGATAAAAGGTAAAGATACATTTTTATTATTGTTGCGATCTTTAATTGAACTCCTGGGTGATTTAATGTACTTATTTGAGGCTTATTAAGATTCATATAGAGATATAAGTTGATTCAACTAAATATGATTGATTTGAACTAGAAAAACGTGAATTAATTTAATTAATGAATTCGATCAAGTACAACTTTAGGAATTGAATTTGAGATGCGAGATTGAAATATATATATTGGTGTAATCAAGAATCACAGTTCTTTAACCATCATATTTGATCGTTTAATTACTTTTATTTTCCTTACTTAATGTTAGTTCTAAAAAAACTTTGTTTGATATTTTGTTTCCGTCAAATAAGAGGTAGGGTTTCATTGAGTATGGTTGGAAAATTTCATGTTCGTTCTTAGTATTTTCTATTTTATATGTACACTAAAATTCAAGTGTTATATTTTGTTATACAATGATTCATTAAAAAATAGTCGTTTCTCGTACTTTTTCTACTTTTCACATATTTTATTTCCTCAGCTCGAGATATCTGGTGCCAAATTGTGATTTCGCCTGCGTACTCATTGAAGTCTCAAACGTTTAAGCTTCATGAGATAAGCAAGTTTGGTTTACTTCATGAAAACAAAATTACATTACAAGAATTTGAAACATAGTAAATTTAACTCATTAAACATGGTACATTTTTACATACTGGTGAAGTCATGAACACATAGTAATTCATTTTTCAATAATTTTTCTTGTGAAGGTTCAAAGTCGCAAGCAAAACCATCAAGAAAAACAACATTGAACCAACAAAGGAGATGCCAACTGCAATAGCTGCTTGGTCGCAGAATTTATCGAACACATTACACACTTTCTTCCACTGTACATGTGAATTCCCTTGAAACCCTATAAGACCAACGGCGAAGGCTGCACCGACACCGGAAAAGAGGAGCGCCACCATTACTAGGTCAAAGATAGTTATGATCATTCCAAAACCTTTCTTTCCTGCCCTATTTGGCATAGTGAGGAGTAGTGAGATGGCTGCATAGGCACATGCTATTGCATTGGCCACCACAAAGTACCTAAACCAAAAATCACAATACAATAAAGTTAGTGTTAGCTAAACTTTAAAACTTGTCCCCTGAGGTTGCACAATGAGAAAATTATGAAAAGATTAATTCAAAATTTCACAAACTTTACTAATTTCTAAAGTGGGCCTGTGCCCAAGCCACCTAACTTTTGGTGGACAGGCCCACCCACAGAAAACCCAGTTTAATGGGCATTAGGCATGCAAATTTTGGGATCATTAATTAGAAGTAGATTTTCAAATCATATAATTTAATAGTCAGTTGAATTTCAGTTTTATGACTGTACTTGGTGATAAGAGTTACATGTATTGATAATTTGCAAAATATTTTTAAATATAAAATATTATTGGCAGAGTTCTCAATGAATGAAAAAAATTTCAATAAAACGGTCATGTATACACACGTGACATGTCCGTTGTGTCATAATTTAAATAATCAATCTTACCATGCATGTAGACACATGATAAACATATACAGTGTTAAATGTTTTTTTTTTTTTTTTATTTTTTTTTTTTAATTTATGAAAACAAAATTTAACTTAAAAATAAGTTACTCTTAAGTAATTTTGTTTCTATAAGCATATTTAGTTATTATTATTACTTTTTAAAGTTGAAAGCAGTACTTATAATGAAATTAACTCTAGCCTAAACAAAAACATGCTATAAAAATAAAAGCAATGCTACAAGTATATTAGCGTGTAAATAAGGATGTCCATAATGGTTACCCGACGCCCCCCTAGGGCCCCACCAATAGGGGGCGTCAGGTATCCATTATGAACACTCTTATGTACACGCTAATGTACAATTAGAATAATCCTAAAAGGAATGGAGTAGATTATACTCACACAAAGGCAGACAAGTAATGCCACTTCGCCGTGACATCAACACTGATCGACGGCAGTGTTGGCACCATCACTACCGGTACCACCGTGGACTGCTTATTGACACCAAGAAGCACAGCTGCAGCCAGCGTAAGTGCCAGAACCAAAAACCGTAAAACCAAGTCGGAAAACCTGATTGCTCTCTTGTTAGCAACCACCACTACTTGTTTCTCGCTGCCATTAATGCCGCCCTCTATTCCTCTTTCCCCTTTGCTAGACATGTATGCAGCCTCCATCTCTATTTTCTTAGTGTATTTTTTTTCTTAAGAGAGTAGAAACTCGCAAAAGATGGTACAAAATGAGGTTTGAGTCTAGGGACTTATATAAGGGTAGAAAGGTAAGATTTTTATTTTATATTTATTTATTTTTTTAATTGAAGTGTGAAAAGGAGAATCTGAAATGGATGCATGGGGTGGGCTTGGAGATTTTGGTGTGTAGTTGCATGTGGCGTTCATATTTGTGGTCGCCCAGACGAAGATTTGGTTTCTTTTTAAGATCATAGCTTGATAGATATACGTATATTCGTTTGACCTTTCATTTGAAAAAATTGTTGTCAGTTCGTCTTGTTGATCACGATTGAACTAGTCGATCGATAAGTTTTGATTTTTTCTTTATATGATATTGAATGATATTATTTTTTTCGAAGTGGGACTTTTGTTTGCAGAAATGTGGACAAGGTTTGAGTCTTGATTTCTTGTAATAATAATAAAGTTTTCAATTTTAAATTTTTTTGAAAAATAAAAATAATTAGTAAATCATTTTTTAGTTTCGGAAAAGTTCTCTAGAGTTTTCAAAAAATTTCAATATCTGAAATAGAAAAGTTGAACGTTTAGCATAGAGTCGTTGACACAGTAACTAGAAGAACAAAGAAACGAGATATGAAATTCATCCAAGGTGAAGTGGAAGAGATGCTCTTCGATAGTAGGCTTGTAGGTTTACCTTTACATCTCTCTTACAGAAGAAGATAACTTGAGGAAATTAGGTTCAGCACGGCCCATAAGCAACAAAATTGAATAATACGCTCAAAAACGTTCAAATGGATGAAAATGAGTCATTTACATAAACAACAAACCCTAACCTCACTGATAAAGATGAAAGCGATTCATCAAAAATCACCATGATAAACACTTTCCTCCTATTCCATCAACTCTTTATCTTCTTCTCAACGTGTAATATCACTATCTATCATGAGACATTTGATTATATGCATTGTGTTGGGAGGATATCACAATTAGCTCACAAGATTCAACAATATATATGTGCAAAGTAAACAAAAATGAATTGAAAATAACACAAAGATAAAATGCAAATAAACGTATCTTTATTAAGTAAAAAACTCTCAGGCCACATCTCAAATGTTCAGTGCTTCAATCTCAAAGAATAAACCACCTTTCGAATCACAATCAAACCCCAAAGTAAGATTACAAAATGATGACACTCAGACAACCTTTTATATCACACAAATGAGATCTCTCTTTTACAATACAACACTGTTCACACAAAAACCAACACTCAACTCAATGAAATCACACAAGATTACAATAATGAGTGAAGAAAATCAGAAATCAAAAGAGTATTGATTTCTAATGGAGATGGAAAGAACTCTCTAGAAACGGTACAGAGACCACGAGAGAATGAAAAACTCAAAAGCGAAAGTGTACAGTAATCCAACCCTAGAAGCCCTTTTACATGAGTCACCTAATGGTCACCAATCCAACGGTTGTGGAGGCGACACATGGCGACATCCTAGGAGTCCAAAATCAGGTAAGTTGTAACACGGTTTCAAACATTCCAAAAACACATTTTTGCACCAAGTAATAAACCAAATTATTCAGTTAATTGGGCCTTCAATTTCCAGTTGGGCCAACACTTTTAGCCCATGGGTATTGCATCATTGTGCCACAAATTCCCTTCATACTCTACCTTGGTACAATGATTCATATTCATCAGTGGTTATTCAAAAAAATCACAGATATCATAAGCACAGTTACTGCATCTACAGATCAGTAAGGAGCTACATTTAGCAAGGTCAAGTAGTCCAGAAATTCGTTTAAAGACAGTATCTTAGTCCCTACATCAGCAGGATTATAAATAGTAGATCTCTTTTCAAGTTTCACAACACCTTGTGAAATAATATCTCTAATAAAATGAAATCTAACATCAACATGGTTAGATCTATTATGCAAAACAGGATTTCTACTTAAATAAAATGCAAATTGGCTATCAGAATAAATAACAATTTCTTTAACAAAATCAAACTTATTAAGTAATCCTTTTAACCCGATTCTTTCCTTAATAGCATTAGTGGCTGCAATGTATTTAGCCTCAATTGAAGACAAAGCCACAATCTTTTGAAATTAGAATGTTCAGCTTATGTAAGAATTACACAAGGTGTACATGTAGGATGAAGTAGATTTTCTATTATCCCTATCACCTTCATAATCAGAGTCAGTAAACCCTTTCAAAATAACACCTTCAACTTCTTTTCTAAACTGAATCCCCAAGTTTGTGGTCCCCTTAATGTACCTAAGAAGCCATTTCATGGCTTCCCATTATGTTTCACCTGGATTTGACATATATCTACACAAAACACTTGTAGAAATTGTCAAATCTGGTCTAGAGCACACCATGAGGTACATTATAGACCCAACTGCATTAGAATAAGGTACTTGTGCCATTCTTTCAAACTCTTCTTTTGTTTTAGGACATAAATTATTTGATAGTTTAAAATGATTAGCCAAGGGGACACTAACACTTCTGGATTCAGCCATAGAAAATTTACTAAACAATTTCAAAATACAGGATTTTTAGCGAAGATTTAGTGTGCCTTCTCTCCTATCTCTCTTAACTTCTATACCTAAAATCTTTCTAAGTGGACCTAAGTCCTTCATTTCAAATTTAGATTTAAGTTCGTCTTTAATTTCCTCAATCTTTTTTAAGTCATGACTTGATAAAACCATGTCATCCACATAAAGAAGTAGGTAAGGTGAATTAACTCCACCATTTCCTTTGCAATAAAGACAAGTATCAAAGTTACTTCTCTTAAACTCAAGTTCAAGTACAAAATTGTCAAAAAAATTTATACTATTGTCTTGGAACTTGTTTTAAGTCATATAGGATTTTTTTTAAGAAGGCATACTAAGTCAACTTTCTTGTTCGCCTCAAATCCTCTAGGTTGTTTCATGTAAATTGTTTCCTCTAAATCTCCATTTAGAAAAATAGTTTTTACATCTAATGGGTCTAATTCCCAATTAAATTGGGTGGCCAAAGCAAGAATGACTCTAACTACAGTAAATTTTACTACATGTGAAAAATTTTCATTAAAATCAACATTCTTTTTGAGTAAAACATTTTGCTACTAATCTAATTTTGTATCTTATGTCATTCTCACTTTGTTCACCTCTTTTATTTTTAAAAAATCCATTTACAATCTACAACACTCTTACCCTCAGGTCTTTTTATCAAAATTCATGTCTTATTTTTGTTAAGAGACTCCATTTCATCTTGCATGGCTGCAGGACATTGTTTGGAATATTTGCTACTCAAAACTTCCTCATAGAATTCATGTTCTTTTTCAATCTTATCATGTTAGGACAGCAAGGAAATATCACTTTCAAACCTAGCTGGATGTCTAATAATCCTAATTTCCCTATCCCTAACAAGTTGATAAACAACTAAGGGCTATTCAGTCTCTAAATCAGCCTCAGAAATCTCAACGTGTTCATTTTCAGCTTCAGGTTCCTCATTATTTTGTGGGACAGATTGATGAGAATCATCACTAGATTGCTCCACCTCAATCTCAACCCTTTTTCTCACATTTTTAGATTGGTCAGAGGTTTCTAAAAAGGTCTGCAGGTTGTTTTTCAAACTTAAAATTAGGCAGGTCATCTTCAGTAAATACTACATTTCTATTTATAATGACCTTATGACCTTTAAACTCTTTAACTCATAGTTTATAGCCTTTAACCCCTTCTCCATACCAAAAAAAAAAAAAAAAACATTTAAAGACTCTAGGTTCCAATTTACCTTCAATTTGATGTGCAAATGATGCACACTCAAAAACCCTCAAGTTACTGAAGTCAACATGTTTTCCTCTCCATTTTTCTTCAGGAGTCTTAAAGTTTATAGCATTAGATGTGCATCTATTGATTAGATAACTAGCAGTCTTAAATGCTTCACCCCAGAAAATTTTAGGTAGGTCAGAACATAACAACATGCATCTAACTTTATCAAAAATAGTTCTATTCATTCTTTCAGTCAAGCCATTTTGTTGTGGTGTGTGTGTGTGTGTGTGTGTGTGTGACTGTTCTATATCTTAACATACTAGATAATTTGCACAATTTATCAAACTCATAATTACAGAATTTTAAATTATTATCAGTTCTTAAAACTTTAATTTTCTTATCAATTTGGTTCTCAATTAAAAATTCCTTAAAAGCATTAAAAGTATCAAATTTTGATTTTAGCAAAAAAATTCAATTTTTCTTTGAAAAATCATCAATGGCAAGCAAATAATATTTAAAACCAGAAGGTGTACACACAGATGCTGGCCCCAAATATCAGCATGCAAATATTCAAGTATGGAGACAGATTTATGCATTCCAGACAGAAAAGATAATCTATAATGCTTTCCTAAAATACAATAATCACAAAAACTCAATTTT
This sequence comes from Fraxinus quadrangulata, assembly GCA_903798255.1. Lineage (NCBI taxonomy): Eukaryota > Viridiplantae > Streptophyta > Magnoliopsida > Lamiales > Oleaceae > Fraxinus > Fraxinus quadrangulata. Next base: position 12,703 of record CAIGRB010113329.1, read on the forward strand.
TCAATGTTATCTTTACCAAAAATACCATTTTTTTTTTTCAAAATCTAAAGACATTTATCACTAATATGGCCCAATATCAAGTTAGGGCAAGCTATTACTTACTTGAGAAGTAAATTTTCGATGAAAATTATGAAATCACACCCTTCAGAATTCCACCGTCACATCTCACAAACCTGAAATCAAAATTTTGCATTAATCACGACACCAATACAAAGTCTTAAGCTATGAAATTTACCCTTTTTAATTAATAAAAGGTTAAAACTTTGAAAAGCCTGAGCTTTATTTCGCACCCAACTTCAGCTTAATCCAGATAAATGAAAAACGACTCTTCCAAGTTCCATAGACTTAAGATTCTCCCGTTCTAAAGAGTTCTCGATAAAAGATTTAAGAACCCAAATTCACATTGAAATATTAAAGTAGATCAAAATATATCTCAAATAAATTAACTATCTATAAATAATAGAAAATGTAAAAATGAGTTTCATAGCCCACTAGAAGTCTAGAAGTCGGAAGATACTCCTTTTAGGTGAAAACATTAGCAAGAAGCCAATAAGTTTTTACTTCATGTTCCTCCTCTTCGTCAATAGCATTTATCTTTGCACCATGAACAATAAGTAGAATTGGTACATTAGATCAATAAAATCATGAAGAAAATTTTTATTTTAAAGATTACTTGAACTATCGAGAAATTGGTTTAAGTTGTCGATTTCCAATAATCTTGAAAATTCAATTACCAATAATAATGGAAGAAAACATACGACAAAGAGTGTGAGAGGGTATATATAGAAACTTAAGGAACTATGTACAAATTGAAATGTCAATGAGGTTTTTATATGAGAAAAATCGGTATATTTAAAAAAACTAAAATTTGAAAAATAAAAATTTGCTTTTGATTTTGAATGTGTAACATGCTGCTTTCCTTACTTCATTTTTTTCGTGCTTTTGAATTATTCAGAAACATTACTTTTTAAGTCGAAAAGTTTATTTAGCCAAAATTAATTTAGAAGGGAATATTACTTAAGAGTCAAAATTACTGTATGAAAACCTTAATAAAGAAAATTACCTGCTCGGGGAGTCAAAAATCAGAATCGGTTCGGACTTCGACCTACTCAGAAATTGAACTAGTCGACTTCGAAGAGCGAACGGACAGGCGGTTAGGGTTCTGAAATAGTGAAGACTTCGAAATTTGAAGGGAGTGAAAGGAAATGAGAGAAGGAAAACAAAGGGAAGGAAAGTGGAGAGACGACGCCGGAGACGGGAGATGACTTCGGCGCTCATGTTGGGGACTTGAGGTAGGTTCTGACCGTATTGTAGAAACTAGAAGGAGATACAGAGCCAGTGAGCCATTCATTTTACTACTACAATATTGGGCCAAAAATTAAGGTCCACTGGTTATGGGCCACAACGGAAAAAAAAAATTGGGGACCAAAAAATGAGGCCCCCTCTAGGTTTGGGCCTGAGGCGCGGGCCTCATCCGCCTCGCCTCAAGACCAGCCCTGGTGATAAAGAGAGAGAGGTAAATGACAGAGAAATTTGTCGGTTGACGAGAGAGAGAGGGAGTTAGTCCTGCCGTGGAGAAATTAATATATCCATTGCTGCTAGTTGCTGAGAGAAAAATGAAAGGAGTTAAATTTGTATATACACTCAAATTTGTAGAAGTTTCACGTTATTTGTTTCTCGTATATTTTGAATTCATTGGCACTCCTTGCCGTGCTTTTGTCAATTTTTTGTAAGTTGACAGCGTAAACAAAAAGTAACATGTTATATCACTTTTTAATTTAAATTTGTTACTTCTTTGAATTTCTAGCATTTTTTGAATATATGTTATTTCCAATTTATAAATTGTCGTGTTCATAATATTAAGTTGTGTTTTACATTTCGTTAATATAAGTAAAGCATAATCGCTAGGAGATAACATATACAATAAAAAAGAAAATCAATCATCCCTTGAATCTATTGATGGGTGTTTCTCACATTTTTTTAGTTACTTTTTTTGAATTTCTCTAAATACCAACTTACAGGGAGTTGTTTTTCTAAAATGAAGTAATATTTTATATTTAGTTTAAAAAAAATAATTGCAAAGAGACAATATGTAAAAGAAAATCAATCACCTCTGGATCTATTCTAAGGTTTTGATTGATATGCCTTACTTTTTTTTAGGATTTGTCACTTTTTTGAATTTTTGTCACTTAATTGAATAAGTTCCATATTTAATGTGATATATACAAAGATTATTTAATCTTTCTAAAGCATGTATTGTTGTTAGTTCATTTGAATTTCATTTAACTATCTTTTTTTTTTCTTTTTGCTAAATTGAGATTTAATATCATGGGGTAAAGTTCTTGTCAAAGATTTTATTAAGAAAAGTCAAGTTACATGATTTTTTAACCTTTTCATTGAAAAGTAACATAGCATGTTGTCACTTTTTAATTAAAATGTTATACACAATCAATATGTATTAAAACAATACATATTTGGCTAATCTTTCAAATTGCTTATAAGAATTTCTTTTAAATGTTAATTTATTTTGTATTATGTTCAGTGTGAATTAAGTTTCTATGATAGAAAAAAGTGACATGTTATATGCATAACTTTCTAAATAAAAAGTGAAATTTTATGTCAATTTTTAACAAAAGAAAAAAAATTGATATTATAATAAAAAGTATGTCACTTTTTTAATTAAAAAAGTCTTACTTAAATTTACACACTTTTACTTTCAAAACACTTTTTATGAGAATTTTTAAAATATCCCTAATTTTAGGGACATTTCTGTAAGTGTACAACCTTTGTTAGCAACTAATTTGATAACCCTAAATTGTCAAGATCCGCATTGTTAGTTAAAAAAAAAAAAATTAAAATGTATAAATATGTTATCTGCAAGTATGAAGTTATAAAGAAAGTTGTACAAATAGAATGATCGAAAGAAAAAAGTGAAAATTACACAAAACCAGGTCTTATGTTTGACCTTTTTAAAAATCAGGTTTTCACGTTTTTTTTTCATTTATCAGGTTTTTTATCATTTTAATTAAATAATTAATCGTTTAACCTAATTCATCAAATCTTCACACACCCCCACCCCTCGTCTTTCTCTCCATTCTCTCTATCTCTCTCTCCTTACACTTCCCATCTCTCCGCAGCCTCCTTCCCTTCTCCCTTTCCCTCTCTCCCTCTATTCACAGCAGCGTCGCATTGCCGTTCACAACATCGCGATGCTGCTGTGAATGGCAACAGTGCGCAGCAGCGTCGAGTATGCCAGTGTGCGGTGGAGGTGCTGTGGGTGTGCGTTGCGATGTTGTGTGTGTGCGGTGGTCTTAGATGTGGTGGATGTCTTTGATGCGGTGAGTGGGTCGACGGCGTCGACATCGCTTGCATTTTTTTTTTTTTTTTTTGGATCGGTAACTAGTATTGGTTTTGGGTTTGATTTTGGGAGCAGCTGCTGTTGTGGACGTTAATTGTGGATTGTGGTGAAGGATTTTGGCAAATATGGGGATGACTGCTTGTCCTAAGATGGAGATTCCGATCACTGGTTATCTTAAGTGGTGGGGTTCTGGCGACGTTGGTGTTGGGCAATGGTGATGGTTCTGGCTACACCGACAGTGCGCTAGAGATTTGGGTGGTTTTTTTTTATTTTTTGTGGCAATGGCGGTTTTTTTGTGTGATGGCTGTGGTGGTGTGTAGTGAGTGGTGTGTTGGCGATGGTGTCCGGTGGTATATGTGGTGGTGTTGTGGGTGCGGTGTGGTGTGGTGTTTCAAAAATGGTGGTAGGTGTTGGTGTGTTATTGTTGTGGGTGGTTGTGGCGGTGGAGGTGGCAGTGGCGGGCAGATGGGACGAAGAGATCAACTATTTGGTTGATCTGTGACCAAGTATTGGTGGTGCACTGGGATTGGGGGACGGGTGTTTAGGTGTATATGACCAACTATGTGGTCTGTCACCTTAAAATTTGTAAATCTATTACTCAAAATATAATATGTGACCAACAAATTTGGAAATATGTGATCCCTTACTTATAATTTTTTTAACTTGTGACCAATTAAAAATTTGTGACCTATAATTTTTTTTTATCAATGACCAATAGAGTCAATTGTGACCTATAAATTTTTGAATTTGTGATTTCGAAATAATTTGTGACCAATTAATTTGAGAAGTTGTGACCTAAAATTAAAATTTTAACTACTTAATAAGATATCTGTGACCTCGGAATCAGAACAATTACCAAATCTAAACGGCGACGGAACGGTCATTGGAATAGTCGTCGAAATTAAGTGCGGCTGGAGAACAGTCGCTGAAGTGGTCGCCGATCAACTGAATAGTCGCTGGAGGGGAGGTGGGGGTGGGGTGTGTTAATTATATTATATTATAGTTTAATATTTAATTTAATATAAAAATTGTGAAATATAATTAATTAATTTATGGAAAACCTGATTTTTGCAATTTTGATAGATAATACATGATCTATGAATTTTTCCTTTAAAAAAAAAAAAAAACTTTTGAAAAATGCATTAGGAAGTGGGG
>CAIGRB010113329.1:25815-60048 GCA_903798255.1 Fraxinus quadrangulata
TTCTCACACAATCACCCATACTCTGTATTCCACTTCCCCACACAATCAAGACTTTACACATGCTAAAAAGATATTCGACGAAATTTATGAAGTTAGGTGGTCGTTTGTCATTCTTTTTGTCTCTATGATAGAAGTTTTCGTTGTGTTGTGTTTTAGTACTGATAGAGACCATTGATTTATCCTAAATTCTGCACTATATTATCATTAGTTAATTAGTCTTGACTACATATGTCTTACATATGATTTTGGTAAAGAAATTAAATACTGGTACAACTGATACATTTAATTGAAAATTCTATAAGCTCGAGATGAAGGAGACATAATAACTTACCTCAATAGGTAGAAAAAAGAGGGTTAGATTGAACTTCATTATCTCTTTAGTAGGATATCAACACCTAATCATCTATATTCAATCTTTTTTTAAAAAGAACAGAGAGACCTTCAAACGTAAAGTCTAGAAAATAAGTTTTGAATCAAATCTCTTAATATTATTTTTGTCACCTACTATCATTTTAAGTGTTTTAAGTTTAATGTAACTAATACTTAAGACAAATAATTTTTTTTTATTTACACTATCATATAGCTAACTATACTATGACACTTGCACATGCGTCTTACTAGTATTGCTAGAAAAGAGAAGGTTATTTGATTTTCTTTTAGTTTTCATATTTCTTTATTTTCCCTTTACAAAGTTGTAGACTTGAACTGGGCTTCAATTATAATAATTCGAACGTCTTTGATCGTTTGATTACATAAAACTAAATAAAAATAATGAATAAATACTTTAATGTTACTAATTAATAATTTGTGTCTATATGGTAAAATCAAATTGAGTAATGTCATTCATAATGAAAACTATTGGATCGCTTTACTTGATATACACATAATAGTTTGTAATTTGATACATTGATGTGATAATTTTTTATTGTCTCATGTAACAAATAACAAATTGCGATGTATATGTCACGTAGGACGATTATCGATAATATTCACTATAAATAACATTATTCAATCAAACAATATATATTCATATGTTTACACATCTTTTTACACGCAACCAAATATTTCATTGCCTAAAGAACAATTTTAAACTATCATGTTTTGAGCTTATAAATTTCCAAAAAAAGGGGATCCTTTAGATAAAAATCTAAAACATGTTTGGCATAGAAAGTTGTAAGTAATTTTAGCTTAACAAAACATATTTATGCTAATACTTGTATACTTTAGTGATTGAATATCAAGTTTAAATAAATGCAATTCTCTTAAGTCTTTTAAGATTTTAATGATAAAGTATCAAAACTAGGCGAAATCAGAGTTTAAGCTTCGTTATCACTCATTTACGAAAAGTGTACAAGAGAAAAGCCCCTAATAATAAAATAAATTCCAAATTCCATATGCACGTGATACAATGTGATGAGAATTAAATTTAAATAATAAATAAATTTGATCCATCTGTAAATGATGTTTCTTTGCATGAACTTTTGACGTTCATCCAACATCCCAGCTGTTATAATCAATAATTGAATAGAATAAAATAAAATAAAATTACTTGGCGTGCTGAAAATTCTAACAAAATTAAGTAATTAGCCCCACCCAAACACATCAAAATACTTTATAATCCATCGCCATTATTCAGATAAAATTTCCACTCCATATTACTATTGAACCAAATTTCCATGGCCTCCACAGAAACACCATTTTCAGAAGCTGAAAGGGTGGTGGTGCCGCCACCAGAAGCCCCACGTCCGGTGCCACCTTCTGCCCCGCCCCTAAAACACAAAAAGGTGGAGCATCCACTGGAGGTGATAACTCCGGCGGGTTCTCCATCTGCTGATTACTTTGCTTTGGCTGATGTGGTATTGAGGTTTTTACTGTTTGCTTCAGCATTAGTGGCTGTTGTGGTTATGGTCACTAGTAAGCAAACAGAAAAAGTTCCTATTTTACCATTTCCTCCATTTCTGGCTGCTGTTCCTGCCAAGTTCAACCATTCACCAGCCTTCGTGTAAGTTTTATCATTTATGTGTGTGTATTACTTGTTAATTGTCCAACTCTTCGAGCTTTCAGACGATCGAGCTAGTTTAACTTGATATACATGATATTGGGTTCAAGTCTCGTCACTTATATAATAAAAATTGCACACGTTTGGATGTAAGAGATGTCAAAATACGTTTAAATGAATAAATTTATCTCTCTAATAATTTAATCTTTTAAAGAAGATAATTTAAGGGAGTGAATCCATTTGTCATTGCCAGTGTGTAAATTTGTAACTGGAAAATATTATAATATTTTTCTAACAAAATTTCATTTCTTGAAGAAGATATAAGGTATAGAAGTTGTTTGTTTAATATCAGTGTTCTAAAAAGTAGCGTCTAGCAACTTCGAATCGGGAGCAAAACGCTTCGCTTCGTGCTTTTTTGGACTTTTTCATTTTTTTATTTTTTAAAATTTTTTTCACGCCTAGGTATGCGTGCACTTTTTTATGCTTTTTAACCTTTTTTTACTTTTTTTTCTTTTAACTATTAAATAATTTTTAAATTGGTTTAAAAATTTAAAATAATATTAAAATAAGAAAATATTTTTTTATGCTTTTTAACGCCTAGGTGAGCTTAAACTCAACCTCCACGTTTCGCCCTGCTTTATGCTTTTTAGAACTCTGCTTAAGATTATCACATGATACATGATGAATAATTTTTTTATTATTATTTTTTCCTTTTGTTGCGTGTGCGTTGCGAGGAATCTCTTTTTTTCTATAAAGATATTGGTGAAAAGATTATTAAATGGGTTTATGTATTAATCTATCTCTAAAGCCACTTTAATTAATTTGTTCCCGTTAGCTTAATGTCCTTTTTTCTTTCTTTTACGAAATTTCAATTTTTTATGTCTAAAGGTGGGACATCAAATTGCAATTTGACAACTTGAAATGAGATATTTAAGATAAAAAATAGTTTACTGGTCCGAAATATTTTATACAAATTTTGTCTTGATCATAACATCGTCTTCAAATATACTTATCGTGTTACGCTATCTAATTATTGCACCATTTAGACAAAAATGTGGATTCTAAGCAGTTTTTGACACCTATAAATATTTTACATAACAACAATAATAATGCGATTGTGTGGGAAAATTATCTTCTTCTCTCGTGAAATAAAATCATATCAAAAAGTTATTCAACTTTGCTAATGACTTTTCTCAAAAGCTTTTCGAACTTCGAATGTTACACACCTCTCTCAACATGTCCAGCTCGAGCTTCAATCAATATTTGTCTTGACTCGACTCATCTCATTTTATCTCTTGTATATGAGAAAAACATGTATCCATACATATTTGAAGGACTTCTATATGATTTTGACATATATTTCGCGCGGGGACAAAAAAATATCATTTTGTACTTACCACAATGTTTGGAAAAGTATCCTATGTTTTAATTACCAAATCATTTTCTAAGCTATAATTTGATGATGCAGATACTTTGTAGCAGCACTCTCAGTTGCAGGCTTGTACAGCATAATTACCACTCTACTTTCCTTCTATGCCCTCCTCAAGCCCGGTTGTTGTCCAACGGTCTTGTCTCATTTCGTCATTTTCGACGTGGTAAGTTCGACTAGAAAACTGTAATTGAACTTCAACTCTTTTGTCTTTTGGAGTTTTTCTTTCCGATCTTATACTTGGGTTGGATTAAAAAAAAAAAAAAAATCATAATCTAGAATTCTCTCAATACATTTAGATATGTTTAATATCCAGTACTAAGTGACTAAGTGTGACGAGTGTGTGTATTGTATATGTTTATTTTGCAGCTATTGCTAGGAATTGTTGCGACAGCAACTGGAGCCGCAGGTGGAGTTGCTTATATAGGTTTGAAAGGCAATTCTCACGTTGGCTGGAAAAAAGTGTGTAACGTGTACGACGAATTCTGTAGGCACATCGGAGCTTCAATTGCCGTCTCTTTGTTTGGCTCCATCGTGCTTGTGTTGCTCGTTCTGCTCTCCGTATACTCCCTCTCTAAGAAAATTCCCAAGTAGAGGGTTAAAGCAACATGAATCGAAGCCAATTATGGTATGTTTAGTAATTTAAACTAGAGACTTGACAGTACAAAACAAAATCAAAGAAGAAAAATTAAGTTAAAAATGTTTTTGAGTTGTAATGTGCAGTGTTATTCAGTATTGTGTACCAAGCATACTGTCTATGTCAAGTGGGGTTTCATTATCATATCATGTGTGCGTATGTAGAAGTGTATTTGTGGAGTTGGTAAAAAAAAAAACTTTGTCCATCCTGCTTTCATTTTGTAAATATGTTGATGTATCATTTGCTTGATCGAACTGAGCTTCAATCGAAAACAATGCAAGACTTGTGGGTGGATGGGAGATATACATGAAAACGACATCACGAATACTAAAAAGTAGGCAACCAATACTCGTTAATTCAAAGTCCCTCACGCCACTGGAAATAATCTGTTTATGCAACAATCTGATGGAAATCTCTAGGTTCTACATGGAAAATACAAGTCTACGGCTTAAATTTACAGCGAAAAGGAAGAAGAAAACTGTTAGAGATCTTTAGGTCGGTTTTCTTTCAAGATCGTAAGTAGAAGCTGTTACAATGAAATAGCATTTCACACACGCTAGCTTTACATATAATTAACTTAAAGCCAGAAAAAATCGCATTAAGGCAAGAAGATGAAAGTCGGCTAAGAATAATACCCAGTAAATCAGAACGCCTTAGTGAAAACACCATCGAAGCTGCCATAAAGGGCTGAAAAGATGGAAAGTTCTAGAAAGGCAAACATACATTTATCAAAGACTAATTTCAATTTTTGCCTCTATATGATGTTCGAAGTCTGGAAATAGTAGAAACATTGGCCTGATTTCTTATATACTTGGGATTGGATACATAAACCTTTTCTTGTGACCTGCAACTAAGTCCAACCTACTCAAAGTTACATCAAAAGAAATTGAACAATATATTCAATTCAACCCTATATCACTCGAGAAACATAAAATTATGTACGAATAACAGCGACATGATCAAGAATATTGATAACCCAATGGCCATTATTTGTGCTGCTATATTAAAATGATGTAAATGGTAAGATTACACCGATGAGCAATTTCTACCTCTATGTAAAAAGTTCATACTACAGGAAGAAAGAACAGCAGAAAATATTGAGTTAATCTGCATTTCAGAACATAAACAGATCTTCAGATTCTCATATTTCCGTACAAATCGTGCTTCTGCAATCTATCCTACTCCTAGTAGAAAATGAGGAATCAGGTACCTATACGTGTTCTCAGTATAAAAAACATGGCTGAGTGAGTTAGGAATTCTAAACAAACTTTCAACCAATGGTAAATTTAGAAAATTGTTTGCTCCCCTAACTCCTGACCAGCCATTCCTTCCTTGAGTACTCTATTAAAGAATTCTTCCAGTGTCTCCTTCCCATAACTTGGACTTCTCTCAGCATCATATTCACCGTTATCTTGATCCCAAACCAGCATACTCTCGGCTGCATAATATCTTCCAATCTTCCCAAACTCAGCTGCATTTTCCGGTGATGCAATAACTTTCACAAGGAAATCAAGAACTCCAATAGCAAAGTCCATTATTTGGATAGGTACTTTGAGGAATTTAGGTTCTTTTCTGTCAGAAAAATAGGAAATGTTGTTAGGATATGTTTTTATCTTTCTGTTTGTAAATAAAAATCTGATCCTTTAGTTCAGCATTCAAATATCAGATTTAGATTAATTTCTATTATTCAGCTAGTTAGTTATGATCAGATGGATACCAAGTTATCTTATTTATTGATGTAATTCTGTTGTTATTATTGAGAGAGGAAATATTTTTTTTTTTCTTGCAGAACTTACATGGTATCAGAGCCAGAGCTCGAAATCCCTAGCTTTCAATGGTAAAGACAGCCATGACGAGAATGGCAATGACTGGGTCCACCACAACTTCAGCTGACACCACGACAGTTCTTCCTCCATAATAGGCAGTGTTGATCACTCATCTGCAAACTCTTCTCTGCAAATTAGTGTTCACAAGTTGAAAGGTAAAAATTGCTTGGAGTGGTCGTAGACCATCAAACTAGCCATTGATGGTAGAGGAAAGCTAGGATACTGATAGACTCCTAGCAAGCCTACATACCTTAGGAGGATCCAGAATAATTGAGAATTTGAGAAGCACATTCAGTTAGGGGCAGGGGTAGTGTGGGGATTAATACAATAAGTTGTATAGGTTGTTACAAATAAATAGGGGGGCACTGTTTCATTTGAGTTGGGAAAATATTGAGTAGTTGGTTAAGTCAAATAGGAGAGATCCAGCCTCTCGAATGCTTGGAATTCCCATTCAATTCTATGTTATTCAATTCCTCATTTCATAACAATTGTTCTTACATCTTTAATTCAATGCATATATCCATTTCACCAATTCACTTCTTCAGTTTCCTATACATGCCAGAAATACATCTAATACCCATCCAATCCATTGATCGGTGGCTTTGCAGGGCACACCGGAGCAGTAGCAGCACTTCCATTTACAGCAGCAACAACCAACTCCACAGGCAGGAGAATATCAGATCACAGCAGCAGTACAATCTTCCCAGATTCTTCAGAACCAGCAGCATCAAATATTGGAACCTATCAGATACTTGACTGGAGAAACCAAAAAAACCTGCTGAAGATAATGCTCAATTTAAGACATGGAGATCAGAGAACTCGTTGGTCATGGCCTAGCTACTCAATTCTATGGAGACAACCATTGCAAAACCAAACATGTTTTTGCCAACGGCAAAGGATGTATGGGATTCAGTTCGAGAAACATACTCAGACTTGGAGAATTCATTCCAAATCTTTGAGCTGAAGTCAAAATTTTGGCTATCTAAACAAGGGGACCACGAGGTTGCTATTTATTACAATGAGATGGTGACCCTATGGCAGGAGCTAGATCAATGCTATGTGATGTGTGGGAAAATCCCAATGACTGTGCAAGATTCATGAAGCGGGAAGAAAACAACCGAGTCTATATGTTTCTTGCAGGTTTTAACCAGAGCTTGGATGAGGTGAAAGGGAGGATTCTTGGGCGAAAACCTCTGCCTCCATCTGTGAGGTGTTTTTGGAAGTCAAACAGGAGTAAAACAGGAAGATGATTATGCTACATGGCTCAGCACCAAGCAGAAATTTGGAACCAGAGAGTTCGGCTCTAGTTTCCAGAGGGACTGATGCTGATGGTGAAAAGAGGAAGAAGCCATGGCGTGATCACTGTAGGAGGCTGTGGCATACGAGGGAGACATGTTGGAAGCTGCATCCACATCTGAAAAAGAAATCTGATGGTAAAGCCTTCCATACGACAGCTGAAGATTCTCAAGTGCAGTCCATTAACTCAGAAGTGTCTCCTTTCACAAATGAACTGTTAAAGCATCTCTACAAAATTCTGAAATCTCCACAATTCTCTAACAATCCTTCATGTTCTCTAGCTCACCAAGGTAAAACTTTAATCACAACTCTTTCTAGTGTCTCACCTAATTCACAAATTTCCTGCATTATCGATTATGGAGCGATAGACCACATTACTAGTTGCTCACAATTGTTCACATCTAATAGTCCGTGTGCAGAAAATTAAAAAAAATAAAAAATAAAGGTTGTAGATGGATCTTTTTCGGCTATAGCCGGAATGGGTTCAATCAAAGTATCTCCTTCTTTAACTCTTCATAATGTGCTCCACGTTCCCAATTTATCTTGTAATCTTGTCCATTAGTAAGATAACCCGTGATCATAATTGTCAAGGTAATTTTTATCCATCCCATTGTGAGTTTCACGAACTAGCCTTGGGGAGGACAATTGGCAGTGCTAGAGAAAGCGGAGGACTCTATTTCCTTGAACAACTTTAAGTAAACAAGTTCAAAGAACATGTTTTGAGTCCGTTTCTATTTCTGGTAATTATGAAATAATGTAGTGGCATTATAGGCTTGGCCACCCAAGTTTTCAGCATTTAATACATTTGTTTCCGAGTATGTTTCGAAATAAAAGTCCATCTTCATTCCAATGTGAGATTTGTGCCTTGGCTAAATAACATTGTGTTTTTTATCCCCCACGACCATATAAACCCACTAAACCGTTTACTTTAATTCATAGTGACGTTTGGGGACCCTCAAGGACTTCAACTCTTTCGGGGAAAAAATGATTTGTCACATTCCTCGATGATCATATTAGGATTAGTTGGGTTTATTTATTAAAAGAGAAATCTGAAGTTGAAGGGATTTTCAAAAACTTTTACACCATTGTACAAACGCAATTTCATGAGAAAATTCATAGATTTAGAAGTGATAACGGGTTTTTTAACAAAGTTTTGGGCTATTTTTTCTTAGATAAGGGTATTATTCAACAAAGTTCTTGAAATGACACCCCTCAGCAAAATTGAATAGCCGAAAGAAAAAACAAGCACCTCTTAGAAATGGTGAGAGCCCTACTTTTGACAAATCATGTTCCAAGAAAGTTACAACTAAACCAAATCATTGTTTCATTACTCATCCAACTCACACTTGGTCGCAATTGACTCATCAAACTTCAAAATCCTTCCCAATAGTCACTTATCTTTGAGATATTGTACTTCATCTATCATCCACCATATTTCGTTCCTTTCGTTGCTATGTATCACACGAAATTCTCACGTGGTAAGTTATAATCGTTAGAAAAATTATAACTCAACCAAATCATTAACTCACGAAAATCACCATATGTGAAACGCTGATTTCACAGCCTCGAAAACTTCTTTAAAATCCAATTAAGAGTTCCTAATTTCAGTCCTAAAAAACCCTAGCCCCCCAATTCACTCATTTCACCCACGTATAGTTAAATTGTGTAATAAGATAGAGCCTATTGTTGAGGAGGATGCAAGAAGCTACTACTTATAAAACTATATTCCTCAATTGATGTTCAACGTCTCTCACAGCCTAATCTTCCATTTTTGCATGTGCATATCCAACTATTTGAAGAAGGAAATGTCACCGAACTCCAATGGTTGGTGTACGATTAGAATACCTTCCGGGGTGTGTTCGTGCTTTTTGTTCTTCATTCATCATTTTGGCTTGAATTCTTTGACATTTCCTTCCTCAAATAATTGGATATACGCTTGTAAAAACGAAAGATTGAGATCAAAGAAACCTCGAGCAGATAGTACAATTGGAGGATAAACTTTACAAATAGTAGCTTCATGTATCTTTCTCAACAATCGACTCTGTCTTATTACATAATTTAGCTGAGATAGAGATGGCAAAAAAATTCGTTCAATCCGATACCCACGGAGACTTGCTCCGAATGGGGCGGGAATTACCAGTCTAACCGGGTAAACGGGGCAAGGGTCATTGCCTCAAAGAAAGTATGAGACGGGTACGAGAAACATAGTGTCCACCCCGTTTAAAGTTAATTTCAATTTTAAGTTTTTTTAAATAAAAATAAAATATTTATCATCATTTTTAAATAAATATATGAATTGTTTTTAACAAATTGGGAAAAAAAGTAATAATATTTATTAACTAAAGACATTCCCGTCCCGTTTTAATTGAGTATAGAAATGGAATAAGGTAATAAAAATACCCGATGGAATGAGGGTGGGAACGATCAGCCCGCACCATACCTGCCATGTTGCAATCCTTAACTATAGGCAGGTGAGATGAGTGAATTGGGTGACAGTTATGTTTTTTAGGGCTGAAATTGGGGACACTTTTTTAGGTTTTAAAGAAGTTTATGGGGAATGTGAAAGTTGTGTTTCACATATGGTAATTTTGGTGAGTTGATGATTTGACTTTTAAAGATTGTAACTTGTTATGTGAGATTTTCACGCAATAAATTAGCAATGAAGAGAACGAAAATATGACGGATGATGGATGTATTGCAATATTTCAAAAATAAGTGACCAATGAGAAACATGTTGAAGTTTGATGAGTAAATTGTGGCTAAGTGTAAGTTTGATGAGTAATGAAATAATTGTTTGATTGAGTTGTAATTTTTTTAACTAACGTAACATGTTATATGAGATTTTCGTTAGCCACATCAACAAATAAGGTAACGGATTTTTGGGGTGATAGATGGAGTGTAAATGGACAAAGTTCATTTAGCATAATGAAGCACTTTCAACTTTAGTGAGTAAATCGTGATCGTAATATAAATTAGATGAATAATTAACTCGAAAAATAATTTATGTCCACGGTTCAACCCTTCTTGGATGATAGATTGAAATGGTAAAAGGGGTATATTTTAATTTTGATTGAAAATAAAAATATAATTATTTTTTCAATCAAAAATTGACTTTTCTAGTAGGGTTAATTACACTATAAGTCTTCAAGCTTTCTAGTTTCTTCCAATTTCGTCTCAATTAAATTTTAATTGCACTTTTATCTACAATCTTTCATCAATTCTTGCATATGGACCATTCTATTGACTTTGTCAAATTTTTCTTTTAATACCATGTAAAAAGGTAATCAAACATCAAACATTTTCTCGTTTATGCAATAATTCGAAATGGAAGGTTTTGCTTTTTTAACGATTTTTCTTGATTGGGTTTGCCATTTTGTGGAAATGGTTGCAGGGTTGAACTGAATCGTTCCATTATGATTTATGTAATGAACTGACTTGTATGCACACTTTAGTCTTAATCAACATCCATTAACTTGCCCCCTTTATGTATAGAATTTTGACTTAATGTGTAAGCACGTGATAGGTGGAATGCAACTGTTGGCCCTAGAATTGAGAAGATTCTAGATAAGAGGTCAAAATATGCTCATTAGTGAGGCAATGAAAAATTCCGAGTCAGACACAATGCTGGCAAAAAACTGGGATCCCTTGTAGCAATTTTATTCGTCGAGTAGTATTTAGAGGTATGATTATTATGGACTGTGTTGATGACATTTGAGAAAAAAAAAAGCATACCTTATGACTTATCCACCACTCATTTTTTCCATTACAAGTCTATAATCATGATCTAATCCAAGTCTCAACCCTCCAACTCCACCATTCTACACCAAAAAAGTTGGGAGGCCAAAGAAGGCTCGAAGAAAGGAGCCAAATGAAGAGGCACCATCAAGCCAAGCCAAGCAAGCAATGCAAGATTATCCTCAAGCACTTCAAAGGCTGCAAAAATGGCAATGGAAACAGGGTGGGGGCTGACAACTATGGTGAATCCGGGCATAACAATAGGTCTTACAAATGGACACCACCAACAACAGCAAATGTGTTGCATGAATTTTTTTGTCTTAACAATGAAAATTGCTGTAATATGATGTTTTGGTGTTGAGTTCATTGCTTTTGTACAAGTAATATTAGGTATTAGGTATATTACATCATTAACATTTCATTTTTTTAAAACATTTGTGTACGGACGATATTTTGTTTTAATTGACAGTTGGTTAATATTTTCATTTTTAAGCATGTTGTGTTGTGTGTGAATTGGTGAACACGTGTGTTGCTTGTGAATCGGTTGACAAATCATGTGAACACCAGGCAATGAAGGATAATAACATTTTATGTCAATTACCCTCGATGATAAAATACTGAGAATTGGGGACTTAAATGTTATGAAAATTAAATTTAGAACTCA
This sequence comes from Fraxinus quadrangulata, assembly GCA_903798255.1. Classification (NCBI taxonomy): domain Eukaryota; kingdom Viridiplantae; phylum Streptophyta; class Magnoliopsida; order Lamiales; family Oleaceae; genus Fraxinus; species Fraxinus quadrangulata. The sequence continues at coordinate 37,402 of CAIGRB010113329.1, forward strand.
ATTACTACATGCACTAAAGATTGAGCACTTCAAATGTTCCAAACTATATGTCACACACTCTCAACTGACAGCAATATAAAAACAATTCCAGGTTATAATAACTGAATTTCTTTTCTTCCTGTCTTTTTTTGCCCTCTCTTCCATTTCACCATTATGTATATCATTGTGTACAAATACTATTACTCATAAAAATTATGCTGAAAACCAATTCTTCTTCTTCTTTTTTAATGTTTCACTAGCCATTGAATTGAAGTTACACTTTGATAACACTTTACCCATAAACTTTAATAGACTTTCAAGTAATCATTTAGTTTTAACATGTTGTACATCATCATTCCCTAATCATGTTTCATTAGTCACTGAACTTTAAAATATTTTCAAGTGGTCATTGAAACTTAACATCTTACACTTCATCACCCACTTATCATGATTCATTAGTCACTAAACTTATATTTCCATTACGCTTTACTCATTAAACTTTAAAATATTTTTGAGCGGTTCCTAAACTTTACCCATTAAATTTAACTGTTCAAAAATTAAAACTTTTGAAGTTTAAAATATCATACACGAAGATGACGCCATTCTTTCCTCTTAAATGACCTTGGAACAATTCTAAAAGTTATTTTTTAAACTTTGAGTAATAATATTGACTATAACGAAAAAAATTCACTGCCTGTTTAAGATATGATTTTTCATTTTTTTTATTCGAATCTACACTCAATCAAAATGAAAAAATAATTTCTGTATTTTATTTTATCGACGTAAAGAAAGATTATGGTCTAAATAAATATTTTTGTCAATTTGAAACTAGTATTCTTCTTTTCTCTTGAACATATTTTTTGACAACTAGAGAAGTTATATTTTCTTGATCAATATCAATATTTTCGTTTTAGATTAAGAGTTTTGTTATTTAGTCGTTATTTATTTTATTATTTTCTTGATATAAATTCAATGACTATAGAAATATGGCGAGTGAGTAATTGAGTGCAATGTATTAAAGTTTGGTGTTCGAAAGTATTTAAAATTTAATTATTTATGAAATATGATGAGTAAGTGATGAGGTTGAACTTGTTAAAGTCTTAAGGATAATTCGAAAGTATTCCAAAGTACCATATATAAAAACGCAATGAATGAATAAATTCAGTGAATAATGACATTTAACTCCTCTTTTCCCCCACCCCACAGTTGCAGTGCTGCAGTGAAAGCGGTCAGCAAAATACATATGCATAGCATAAATTCATTCATTCACTAGCAAAAAAAGTCTCTGAAAAATCCAGTTTGTTGTTCAGATCCTTTTAGTATCTTAATCTCCTTTCACAGATCCCACGCCTCACCTGTCCTTCGCAAGAGCTTCAAGTTTTTCGGCCAACATGACGTCATTTCCCGGCCACTCACCCATCACTTAATTAAGATGTTCACTCTTTACCATTAAAGGTCAGACTTTTCCCTTTTCTTTTGGTGTACGGCTCTGATTATGAACAAAAGGGTGTTGTTGAATCAGCTTTTTCTTTAATTTTTATGATCAAATGCATGAATACGTGTCTTATTAATTTGTGGGTTTTATTGTACTGAACTATAACTGTTTTTTTTCCTTTTCTCTTTTTAAATAATGATTGGATCTTTGGCGATGGGTTTGGATTTGAAGTTTATATTTGATATAGAGGACCTCGGGTTCTGTGATCCTGAATGAGTTGGCATGTAATGGAATAATCAACGGTGTCGATCGAGCTAGGATTTTGAATAATTAAAACGGAAGATGGTTCTCTAAATAATGTTGATTAAATAAATGCAGTTAATACTGTGTCTGTTCAATAATCCCCAGACAATTAATTTTTGGTAGTTGGTTAATGCATATGCAAGCTATGCTTAATTAAAGATTTTGATTGATATTGATTAATGTCTTGTTTGATATTATCCAAACTTGATATCTACTGGTGGTTATGATGTTCTCAAGTATTTGTCTTCCTTTTTCGCCTTACTCCTTAGGCTTTTTCTGGGATGTTAGATCATTAGATTTCTTCTGCATTTCACTTTGAAAAATTGCTTCGAAAAATCTTGATGTAATGGCACGTTGCTTGGAAGTATCAATAAATGAGGGTAAATTTGTGTGAGGGTAAATTGAGAATTTGGGTTTGCATACCGGAGAGTTTTATTCAAAGGAGTATGGTTCTCTTAATTCTCTCTTCATTACTTGCAAGTGTTTCGGTTCTTGTCTTAGTAACTTTTTAAGCTTGTCAATCGAGAATGGATGTCTTAGCTATACTGCAAGGGGTGGAGTCACTGAGCTTTTCCAACCTCCGTGGCTGACAAGAAGTATATGAATTTGTATGGTTATGTTTGCGTTGCCATTGTCCTGTAGGTTCTTTTATTTTAATCTCAAAAGTTTTTTTATTTCCATGGTTTGATCATGCTATGTGGCTTCTGGTTTGATAAATCAATCATGCATTTTTTAGTACGAAACTCGACTTTTCTTTTTCTTTGTCTGTTCTTCAAAATGCTAGTATGCAAGCTATATTCCCTTTTTCTTTATCCTTAATTTGGATAATTTTACACTTTTCACATGTGATTCAGTTCGAGTTCTGTTTTTTGTTTTTTGGGAATGGTAGTTGTTCTTCTAGGTGACTGTTATGGTAGTTTCACCTAGCCGGGATGTATAAGAATCAACTGCAAGAATTGGCTCAGCGAAGCTGTTTCAACTTTCCATCCTATTCCTGCGTAAGAGAGGGACCTGACCATGCCCCTCGTTTTAAGGCAAAGGTTAATTTCAACGGTGAAATCTTTGAGAGTCCGAGCTTTTGCTCTAATTTGAGACAAGCAGAACATGCAGCAGCCGAGGTTGCACTTAGATTGCTTTCACGAAGAGGCCCGTCAAGAGCACTAACTGCAAAAGTTTTGGTATTTCCCGAACTTGTGATAATTAATATTTTCGTTCTCTTTGTACGTCATTTTCTCAGGTTTCATAGTATTCGATCATGTCACTGAATTTTAGATGTTCATTCACTCTATTGCAACCAACAGAGACGTTGGCAAATATGAATTTACAGTGCTTCTTGTAATCTTTGCCGATATTATTTATTGTGTTTAAATTATGGATTAACAGACTACTTCTGAAATTCACCAATAACTGAAGATAATGTTCCATTTTGGTAATTGGAATTTATTCACCAATTCAATTCTTTGAGCATCAATTACTAGTATATTTTTTACACTTACTAGTACTATACACTGTATATAATTTAACCCCCCAAAAGCAGATAAACTAATTACTAACCAGTATATAAATGAGAGTCTATCATTTATTATCTTGTTGGAAATTGAAACTCTGTTAGCATGTTTGGCAAGGAGGATTGGATTGGAAAGTAAAATCTTGTTCATAATACTGTGTACCAAACATGCAGCGTATGTCTTCCTAATGCATTGCATTTGGAACGATTTTTGCCATATTTTCACAAAGTAGACCATTGCAATCGGCACATCTATAAGTAAATGCAATTTCTTTCATCTTCTTCCCACCACAGGACGACCAAAACAACGGCATAGAGAAAAGGGGGGAAATGCTTGGATTCTGCAGGATAAGCCAGATGAAGTGATGAGTCCTCAATATCTTTTGACTACAGTGTTGAGTCGCATAATTTTAAAAATCATTTTTAGCATTGCTGAAGAATTAAATTAACACTACACATCATATTTTCTTTATTGGATAATTGTACCAATTCTTTCATCATCTTTTCGCAATCTTCTCTAATGCAGGATGAAACTGGAATTTACAAAAATTTACTTCAGGAGACCACTCACAGGGCCGGGTTAAAGCTTCCTGTTTATACTACTGTCCGCTCTGGACCAGCCTACGCTCCCGTATTTACTTGCACAGTCGAGCTCAATGGAATGACTTTTGCAGGAGAGCCTGCCAAAACCAAAAAGCAAGCTCAGAAATGTGCTGCAATGGCTGCCTGGTTTGCCTTGAAAAACTGTATGTGTATTATCAAGTGCTCCCAGTTTCATTCTGTATGTAAAAAAGTGGCAACAAATACCAAATACTGCATAGTTCACCCTGAATTTTTGTCAAAAACAGACATCTACAATAATAAAGTCAATTTGCTTTAGATGGCTTTGACCTTTATCTCCACCCATATTAATCCAGATCACTCCCTCAAGAATAGGAAGAAATAATAGATGGAATCTATCATAGAGTACTCCACCACAACCTGTCAAAGCATGGTCGTCAATCAACCTCCAGCCCCTAACCCCAAAATCATGTGAATTATACATGTTTCCCTACCCAATCCGGCTGGCTTAGTCGTCCATTGTCTACTCCCCCTTAACTAGCTTCTAAGTGTCCTTTTTTACCAACTTATTCGTGCCAGAACTGCCCTCAGCCAATCTTCACTAGACTGATACATTTTTAGGCGAACTATGTGAAACCGAAGCTAGCTTTCTTGATTGATGTGATAAGACGCTTGTTTTCTTCAGGTTCTTGTTCTTTCGATATCCTTTCTACAACTATAAGATAGGGAGCCAATTAGGTCTCGCCGTGTGTCAAAATGGCTTAAGTGCCCATGCAACTTACTGAGATCATTAGCATTTATATTTTGATACATGGATTTTATTGAGTGTTGCTTGTGTCATATGTAACTTAGCTTTTTTTGTTACTCTCTCCGTCTTAGCTATTTTTGTTTCTCTCTCCGTGTTATTTCTTACAAGTCTCATTTATGGAATAATAAATGAATTACATATACTCACTATTATTCTCTCATGCAGCAGCGCAGCAAGAATCTTGCTCTTCTGTATCAGGTCTCAGAGGAAAGGNAGCTTTTTTTGTTTCTCTCTCCGTGTTATTTCTTACAAGTCTCATTTATGGAAAAATAAATGAATTACATATACTCACTATTATTCTCTCATGCAGCAGCGCAGCAAGAATCTTGCTCTTCTGTATCAGGTCTCAGAGGAAAGGATGAGCAAGAACAAGTAACTGTTGCTCGTTATCTCGCTCGTTTAAAATTACCTGAGACGAGAAAATCAGCACATAAAGAGAGGTGCCAGGTAAAGCAAGAATATTCTGCAATTATGAGGGACGTGACTCAATATAACACCAGCTTATCGTTCTATGAAATGCAGCAGCATACATTCATGTATCCTAATTTCTTGCCTGAAGTGGCCATTTACCCTAGTTGGAATCATCAAGTTCTTCAGCAGCAGAGACTCCAATTTTTTCCATTTGCACCTTCTGTATTCAGGCCAGAAACCAGTTTGTATTCCTTTGCAGGGGCACGAGAACTTACCTCGTTTGTACCAGAATTTAGCCCAGTTTTCTATGTTTCAAATGATATATTGCCTCGTCCACTTGGGATTAATTCACAAGTTACTATAGAAGAGATACAAGAAAATGCGCAGGGTGAAGAAGGTGAAGAAACACAGGTTATCAAAGAGGCCAATTCTGCGCAGTGGAAGGCGAGTACCCCATCTAATATATCCTTACCGCCTGCTGAAGCTCCTGACTATTGTGAACCCTTCAATGTTAATCCCAGCTTCAGAAGGGAAGAGTTTCCACGTGAGAAAGGTGAAGTCGGAAAGGGAATATCCGTCCATGACATCAGACACTCCGATCAGCCAGAACCCAACCTAAATGAAGAATATAATAAATTATCATCAGAATGTACTCATAAAAGGTCAAGAGAGACGCTCCCAGTTGAAATTGGGCCACATTTATCATCTAGTGTTTGGCACCCGTACAGTGCAATGGCTAGTTCTATGAGCCCAACTAGAGGTCCCTTGGCACGTCCACCCCATGCCACGTTGAGGGGAACTGCTGATGAAGTGTCCTCGACCAGATTCATTCCAGGAGGATCGGCCTCTTCAGCCACAACGCCAAGGAATGCAGTTTATCCATCTCTACGTCTACCATTGTTCAATGGCATGAAAAATGTCAGGGGAACATCACATGCCGGTTCCATGGCACCTGCGGTTCAAATTCGATCAGTCTTGCCCGTCTGTTCGGCTCCTCCAGCTAGACAAAATCCGACTCCTGGCCAGGAGGAGAAAGCAGAAAAGCTAGAAAGAGAGGTTTCGGCATCAAGCTCAGAATTTTGTAGGCTCCAAATATGATGTTTTATGAGCTTGAAACTTTAGCCAATATAACTGTACCTGAAAAATAAAAAGAAATAAAATTATATATATCAGTTACCTTGTTTTCTTTTATCCCTTTTTTCACCAGCATTGTTTTTTACCAACTTCATATGTAATATGCACCATGTACAGATGTATATTCTTCGCCTATAAAACTAAGTATTAACAAATTCTTGGTCCAAACTTTACCTTTATCGAAATTTACTATTATCGAAATGAATTTATTTTATGTGCCTGTAAAATTTACATAAAGCGCATTAAATTCTTTGTCACATAAGGGTACTCAACTTTCCATTTTTGGGGGAAAAATAAAATAAAAGATTGCCATTAGAATTCAAAAACTCTAGGGAGTTTGGCTATATGTATGGTCTTGTATATCACTCCGTTTACAGAATTTACACTTGACAAGATTTTAAACCATTTTTCACAAAAAATATTGTTAATTTAATCGATAAAATTATACCACATAATACATATTCATCTGTGGCCCAGGTGTACAAACTCCTGTACAATCAGCTTTTCCGTAGAATCTTTTGAGTAGATGATTTATTTTCTATTTTTTCAAGCGGCTTTTGGTTCTTACCATCTCAACAACACGTGCATGTGACGTGTTCTAACAGAAAACATCAGAAACGTACACGGACTTGACCTCTACTTCCTTCCATTTCCAAGAAAATTTTCTTCCTCTGAAGCCTCAAGAAAACCCAAGAAAAATGAGCCCATCTGAGAGTATACAGAATTCACTCCCACGTGATATTTCACTCAAAATTGCTTCATCCCTTCAGGTTTTATTTTATATTTTTTTTTACTGCTCTAAAGTAATTAGTAATTATAAACCTTTTCTTCCTAGAAAAAAAAATGAATATTTTTCTCTTTTTTTGGCCTTTTTTTTTTCCAATTTGGGTTTTATAATCTTTTTAGAATGTGGGTTCTAAAAAAAATTGATCTTTTTTCAGGTTTTTGATGTGTGTTCATTGGGGAGTTGCTCCAGGTTTTGGAGAGAGCTATGCGGGTCGGATTGTGTGTGGGAAGCTCTATGCAAAAACAGGTGGCCTGCACGTGATTTTGATAAAGATTCTTCAGCTTTTCAAGATCAAAATTTCGAGCTTGATCAACGAATGGATTCCAATTTAAAGGTCCTTCATTTATTTCTATAAGTTGGGGTATTGTCTAATGCTTGAGAATTTTTAGTTTCTTGATTTCATTATAAACTTTTATTCTTTGGGTTAATAAATTGTTATTATATTGTAATTGTGCTTTTATGTTATGTTTAGGTTTAATTTTAGAGTGACGAAAAATTAGCAATAAATAAGATCATCAGACCCCTTTTGTAATTTATTTTCTTGTGTTTGAAGTAATTATCTGAAATCCTTGAATTTGGCTATATTTACTTGTCTTAAATTGAGCGATTGATATGGAGATATAAATTATACGTCAAATGGTGTTGTATTGATAGAGGTATACACTCGGTCTATGAAATTTGTTAGAAAGAATCATTCTGATACCACTTGTTGAGAATTTGGCCAAATAATTAAAGACGAAAATAATATGAGCAATATGAAAAGTAATAGATCACACAACCTTTTTGTGGAAGAAGGGGAGAATTTATTATACCAAGAAATTAAAATTATTTTACAAGATTTGATGCTCCCAATTTAAATCTAAACAATTCTCTCAAGTTTCTTATGTATACAACAATGATAAAATTGTTATATTGAGCCTATGTATATAAAAGAGTCAAATCTTGAAGTTATGAATGAAGTAAAACACAAAAAATGCAACCAAAATTAACTAGGAAACCTTTTTCTCGGCTCCCGAGGGCCGGCATTGCTAAAACCAAAAATCCACACTGGGCGCCCAACCTTTGCTCCCTTTTGCATTGCGGCGCTTAGGCACACCATCTCGGACAGAATGCTTCCAAAACACTTTCTTATCCATTCCAAAGTCCTTTTCCCAATCAAATTCTCAATCCATGATGAAATTTGATCCCTTAACAAACCGGACTTCAAAACAAACATTATCTAGGCTTTTGTCATGAATCAAATTTCCAAATCACATAAAATTTGAGTCACAAAAATAACAAATTCAGTATTTTCATGAGATATCAAAACTTATATGTGATGATAGCTTGAATTTATTTCGTGTATTATAATTATATATTTTGGATTTTTTTGTGATGGTTGTAGGGATGGAGGGAGTTGTATATAAGCAAGCACAATGAGATGGCTGAAAAGGCATCTGTGGTAATGAACTTTGTGGAATGTGCTTTAGCTTATGAGTCAATTGAAGTTGGGAATTATTTGAAAGCTGTTGAATTCTTGAAGTCAATGCAATTTGGATTCAAAGATGTCCAAATGTTCTTTCTCAAACCAAAGCTCAATGTGCTGCTCAATTTGGTTGGCTTGCACTATTGCATCATATGGCTTGATGTACCGGTAATTGCTAATATAGCTCAAAATGTCTCGTCGTTCTTAGACATTTGATGATATTGTGCATAATAGGGATTATAAATCTCTGCATTATAAGTTTCCATAAAGATCATATACTATTATAGCATATTTGGTACTTTACAGTTTTGGCTGGACAATAAGTAATAAAAAACGTTAGAATTTTAATTAATTTTGCATATCAAGTATGATCTTAGATACCTATTGTTTGACCTACATTCGTGCATAGCTCGAAAAAGAAGTCAAAATTTTGGTCATTTACACTCTTATCCAGCATTGTGTATCAAAAATAACCTTAGATATCTGTGTTGTTCGACCTGCATTCGTGCATGATTCTGTATATGACACAAACTAGAATCAGTCATATTTCTTTAAGTTCGGTTAGTGTTTTGCTGTGGTAGAAAGGTTTACATCATTGCTTTTTTTGGATTTTGTTTATTGCCTTCAATATACTTTCCATCTTCAAGCTGACAGAATTCTAGACAGTGTAACATGAATAGAATCACACAGTTTTTAGTCTCTCTTCTACACAAATACAATATTTAGATTTTCTCCCGGAAGGGCATTGGTTCTGCTTTATAAAAGATTTCCCATCAGTGGCCTTGAAAAGTTGCTATTGGATTGGCAAAAAGTTCTTAGTGGATCGTATTACTATAGAGTTAACTTGATTAATGGGATCCATTAAGCCCCATATAAGTGCTAGAACCAAATCCTAAAATTATAAAACCCGTATGAGGCAGGTGGTGGGGAAAAGACGTCAATTGCTCGGGTTTGGTTGACCATTTCATTAATAGTTTTGCTGACTCTGTCTAAAGGTTCCTCGAGAAAGCTTTTGATTTTAGGCCCAATAGTTACACTTCGCACATGTTGATTGTTGCCTTGTGGATTTGATTCTGTCTAAAGTTTGCCTTGTGGATTTGATTCTTATCCGCTGTTGTGAACCTTTTCATTTTTCATTTTTTTTTGGTTGAAACAAATATTGTTGTACTTTGGTTAGGTACTGAACTTTGACAATCTATGAAGAATTTGATTTGTGAATTCAGGGATTAAAAGTTACTTCTTGTATCACCATTCATTCACTCCTAATCTTGCGTCTTTGCTGAATTTTTTTGCTATTCAATAGTAAATGATAAGAGCAAATTTGATGAGTTATTTGGTGCATATTTGTTGCGGAATATTAAACAAGATTAAACAGTATAGAAAATGATACAAACTTTTTTTTATTTTTAATACTATCTAATGATATCAATCCTACTTACCAACCAGGCCATTGATGTTTTAACATTATTGTTGTAGTCCAAATATGTCATGGAAGCACTACATAACAACAAGATTACAGAGAGGCAAGTATGTGTCCAATGGTGGAAGCTAGGCAGATGGTTCTATGGCTTTCGCTTACGTGATGAATTGCATTCTCGTAATGCCTCTTTGGGAGACCTAGCGGCATCCAATGCAGAAGTCCTCGGGGTGCTTCATCGAGGTGCCATTCATGAAGTCTTGCGTGTTCAGATATCTGCAGTCAAGCCTACGTCCACGTCATGGTCACATCAAGTTGCACAAAGTGTGAATGAATGAAGCTTCAATAAGTTGAGCAATTATGTATGTGTTTCTGTTTAGATTATTCTCTGATTTATGCTTTTACAAGAAAAGTGATGATAAATGTATTGACAATTTTATCTTACTTTGGAAAAGGGATTAAATGGTCAGGAAGAACCCTCCTATATATCCAATAGGCACTTGTAAATATCAAGTAAAAGAATAAGGAAGCTTTTGTAAATATTAATTTTCTCGAACATTTGGAAACTCTTTTTTACCATTGTCGAGGATTGTTTACCGGTTTCGGGATTGGTACACAAGTCTTCATCTTTGTGTATCATGTAAACTGTCGAATATCATCGTCATTGGAGTGATTTTGTAAATTGTGTTATTCCTATTGCTTAATTATTATATTATTGTAAATTGTCCTTATTCGATAAACAGAAAAAGTGCTCATTTTCGTATTGTGTCCTCCCAGAAATGTCCATAAGATACATTTGTCCTGTGCAATGGATGATGCTGTAAGTCATTTTCATCAGAATCATGCCTACACATTTGTTCTTTCGTGCGCATTTTTCAATTTACTTTCACTTGTACTATGATCTCATTACACTGTGCTGGCTCGACCGACATCCATCCACTCTATTGTACCAGAAAGAAGAAACTACCCATTGTACCAGAAAGCAGAAACTACTCGAGTATGTTGAAGCATCGGATGTTGAAGCGATTTTCTACGAGGACTGTAAATTTAGAATTTCAGCATACCATAATCTTCAAAACTCTATACACCAAGGCCTCATTTTTCTTGAAAGTTAATTTGCTTAATCGTGCTGTGGCGAATTTGTATGAGAGACCTCTATATCTCATGCTGCTGGGAAGACTGCATTCTCATATGCTGATGGTGCTTTATTGATCATAACAGAGTTGACACTGAAATCAGGCTGAGCATGTTATACGTAACTTTTAGCAACTATACGTTATTGTCAAATTAAGTAAAATTTTAAATCATAGAACGAACATTTCGATTAAACTTATTTGCTTATAAGTAAACTATTTTGAGCTTAACCAAACAGCATTATTGATCTTTTTGCGTTACTTGGAGACACTTTTCCTTCACTTTCATGATTACTGCTGATTGGTATATTATTATTATTATTTTTTTTTAATACAACTCGATTTGATTTGAATAGTTTCCTAAACTAGGATTATGCAGGAGGACTACAACAATTTATTCTCTAAAATTTGCATATCGTATCAAAATTCATATTCATTCTTCAACAAGAAATTTCAGTAATACAAAGTGTTAACACTCAAATCAAAACATTATTTGGATGAAAAATCATATTCACACTCAAATCACTCGAGAATTATGGTAAAATGTGCTTATAATTGCTCTGCATTGGTGGGGACCTGGAGAAAAGCAGCATCTGTGTTAGAGCAAGAAAAACCGACGGTAAAATTCCCGAGAAAAATAAATTAAAATTTAATCTATTATTTTGAGCGATCGAACTCATACTAAGATGATATATACCATTTATCTGATGAACTCTGAGGAAGTTAGGCAAAATTGATTTAACTATTGACTGCATAACCTTTAATGGTTTATTTTCAGCTGTTATCTTCTTTAAGTGTTGCCTCTGTGTTATATCAAATGGTAGGTCCCTTAAAAATAAAAATAATAATCAATGTGTAAGTGCTTTGGCTATCCTTCTTAATGAGATTGACCTGAAAATACGAGTCGTCTAAAGCTCTAGCGCAACAAGTTATACGGAGACACAAAGACGAACAAAATGATTTACTTGCTAATTTGCTACATAAGTGAAAGGTTGGAGATCTTCGATGTAAATTATTTTTTATGAAAACTTATGATGTTATACCTTATATGTTTTACGATAATGCTAAATCATCTTATTTAAAAACTTAAATTGTTGAGAGGAATACATCTATATATATTTGTATCTTCATTGTGTGACACACAAAAAATAAATAAAGCCCATGAAATGAAATCTTCTTTTTGGTAATATTTTAATTTAAGTCAAAGTCAACAAATAATTTTAACCACATTTTTTATGAGACCAACAACTTTTCAACTACACATTTTATTAATTTTTATCAAAATTTACTAAAAAAAAAATTTGATTTTAATTCACATCAAACAAGATCGTCGACTTTGTTCAAAATTTCGGGATGAAATGTGCAAAAAACACTATTTAACAAGGAAAGACATGTAGATTCATCAATATAAGTGAAATTCTCAATGAGCCATTGCAAGTGCTACAATTCCTTAAAAGTTCTGCTATGAAGATAGAAATTGAAAACAAATGGAAAGAGCTATACCGTGGTAAACCCAGTCAGCATCGATAGATATAAGCAACACGACGTCCTCTTGGAGTTGAATTGCAAAGAGAGAACAGCACCACTACAAGAAGAATAACTACGAGAAATCCCTTAATGTCAAGTACACCATCGTCAGATCCTTCGCAGCAAACCTTCCCCATAGAATTACCAAAAAAAATTCTTCTGTACTTGGGTGTCTTGTGAAACTGTACTTAAATGTGATGAAATGAAATTGAGACCATTCAAAAGGCAACTAGAGAAATTAATAGGATATTCTAATGAATTGGAAGGTTCATAGTATTTGTTTCAAGTCTTGGTCTCCTCAATAATGTTTTGTGGGAGTTAAGCACACGGTCTCGTTTTTCAAAATTACAAACACGATTCTAAGACGTGTTTTGCACGACAAATTCGTCTTTTTTTCAACTCTTTAGTGTATTTCAAAGAAGAAAATCAAAGGTCGCATCAAGATAAGTCGTTTACATATGTAAAGTGAAAATGCGATTATATATAAAACTAGAGCATTCTAATAAATAGATAGACTTGAACCTTGTTTCATATCTCCAAATTCTTTCGTAGGTAGGGGTTTTTACACAAATACAACACCAGTGTAATGGACTTGAATTGAAAAATGAGTATAATTTTAATAATTTGCAAGATTATGCAACCTAATTCAATTTTCGTGAAGACTATTAAAATCTCTAGGCTTGTTAATGTGACAATAATCATAATCTTAAGGAAAGTTAAATTAACAAACTCTATCCTAAAGAAATCGAACAACATCGTTTAACGTCATAGTGAATAACACATCGAATTGGATTCTCTAGCACGGTCGATTAAACATTTACAAGGTTAAAAAATGAGAGAAAAAATGTATACGAAAATCAAAAAGAGTGTATCAACAAATCACCTTCAATCATTTCTTCTATAAAGAAAGAAAGAAAAAAACAACGAGTTGTTTCAAAGTTTGCGAACCACGTGGTTGGTGGGTGGGGGATTAAAAGTAAACGTAGAAAAGTCATTTCCATGGAAGGATGACAGTTTCAAAGTTTGTTCTACAAAACTTAGAAATAGACTTTCAAATTTGTGGGTAGATGAACATACAAAAATCAAATTTGTGGGTAGGTGAACATACAAAAAACGTGAACATATTAAGACGCGTTTGATAAATAGTATTTGGTGGTAGTGCATTTCAAGATTCTAAATAGTCTTCCAAAATTGTGTATGAACATACTAAAACTCTTGACAGGGAAGGACTTTCTTGTGGCGAACATGAATACATTACTCGAATCCGACTTCGATTTGTTGGGTTTGTGACCAAAATTTGGTTGGATTTTTTTGGAAAAATATCGTTTCATGGATTCCACACATTTTTTATTGGAAAAATATTTTTTCCTTTATTTCACCCGTTTTTATATTATTTCCATCTTTAAAAATATTGTTAGGGTTTTGATATGTCCTTTATATATAATTGACTCTTCTTTACAAGTTGATTTATTATAGAAGTTAGAACACAACTATTGTAATTCTTCCTCCGTTATAGTTGAATAAAATCTCAAATTCCTCTCAAATTAAATTATTGTCTTTGTATTTATCTTATTTTTGTGATCAATACTTCATATAGTGTTGTATAACCTCGTTTCGCCCCAGCAACTGGTATCAGAGCTTTAGTTTTTTGATTTGTTCGAAGTTCTTGTTCTTGATGGCAACTGTGAAGTATGATATTTCGCTTTTGGATTGCAAGTGAAAATACAAGCAGTACTCACTCAGATAGATTTAGATGATACGTTTGTAGGATTTGACAAAAATCCCATAACTTGGACGACGAAGGAGAAATAACAGAAGGATCGGAAGATACTTTCACAAATTCATCTTCATCTTTCGAATAACATTATTCAGGACGTTTTGAAGAAAAAAACGGTAGCTGCGTTGTGGTTGAAATTGAAGCAATTGTGCATGACTAAGAATCTAACAAGCAAATTGCACTTGAAACAACGTTTGTATTCTCATCATATGACAGAAGACAGGCAGTTGGAAGATCACCTGGCTATTTTTAAGGATATCGTCACTAATTTGGAGACTTTAGAGCTAAAGTATGATGAAAAAGATTAGACCTTAATTCTTTTGTATTTGTTGTCCGCTTCGTTTAGAGACACGATTTTTATATAGTCGTGATACTCTCACTATTGAAGATGCGTATGGTACTTTGTTTTTAAAGAAGGAGATGAAGTATCTGGTTAAATCTGATGCTAGAGATGGAAGAGACCTTGTTGTTCATGGTGATCACGAAAAGGGACATGTTGAAATCTAATTTCAATAATCAAGTTTGTTTTGATTGCAAGAAGAAATGACATAGGGATTGCAACAAGTTGCAGAATAAAGGAAATTTGGCTCCAAATTAGAAGGGAAAGCAATTAAAAACTACAGGTGAAGCCGATGTCGCAGAGAATTACAGGAGTGATGGAGATGTGTTGGCTATTTTGACGACGAGTCCAAACGATGATGATTGAATTTTGGATACAACTTGTGCTTTTCATATGTGTCCTAATCCGGATTTACTTTCAACATATGAAACAATTTCGACAGATGTCATGATCATGGAAAACAATGCACATTGTCGGGTAGCTAATATTGATAGAGTCAGACTTAAACTAGTGGATGTGACAGTTAGAACACTTGATCAAGCTCAACATGTTCCAAATTTGAAGAAAATTTTCATCTCGTTAAATACTCTTGATTTAAAAGGGTACAAGTTCTTTGATGGAGGTGGATGTGGAGTTTTGAGGGTTTGTAGAGGTGTTTGTGTTGTATTGGAGGGACGGAAAAAGTCCCAGTTATATGTTTTGCAAGGTTGTGCAAAATTCGTGAAGAACAATCAGCAAAGGTTTAGTATCATTGTGGATATTCAGTTTGGTACAGTTTCATTGGGATTTGGTTTGGGGTCCATATTAAAGAATACAACCTAGTCGAGTTCAGAGGATATAGGTAATGCCGTTTTACCACCACCTGCAGTGCCATCATATTTAATTGCTAGAGACAGACCCGATGAAGATAGGTATGGAGATATTGATTTTGTTGTGCATGCTTTAAGTATATTTGAAGGAGTTAAGTCTAGCAAAGGGTCTTCTACAAAAGCATTTGGTGTTGATTCTTTTTCACATCGTGTTCGGCCGTGTTTGGTAAATTTTGAACCATTTGTAGTCATTTTCACTATTACGTATCATTTAACATGATTATCAATTAATTTTGGAACAAATACCAAGTACACAACCAACTTTGAGCACTAGTTCACATATAGCCTCTGTTTGGTGAAAATTAAAATTAAAATTTTAATTTAAGTTAAAATTAACAATTAATTTTAATTAAATATTTTATGATATCTACAACTTTTAAACCACAAGTTTCATTAACTTTTATCAAAATTTATTAAAAATCTTATTTTAATCTCCACCAAATAAAACTATAACAATGTACGACAACACCTAACATCAATAAATTGACCTTCAATTGGATCAACATCATTTGCCACAAGTTTTTTTTTTTCTTCCATGCAATAATCAATTGTTAAGACAGTCTCAGGTTGGACAGTAAGGGTCGGAGAAAGACAATTACTTATTTTTTAAACCAGTGTTTTTAAGACCAAAGAGTCGGACAGAAAGGAGGGAAAGTTCTGCATTCCTAGTTCTCGTGTAGGTGGAACCTCCGGAACCATAAGAATCCTTAATTAGAATGGGATTCTAGCTCAACACCTTTTGTGTGGGATTTTGAGAAGAATTGCTCTTTGGAGAGCACAATATGATGAAAGTTGTAAATTTTATTCGAATGGGGGTTATTGTCTATCGTCAGCCTCTATAGTTCTGACCAAATATCCAAAGACCCTTGTTTGACCTAGTGAGCCACCCACCAAGTCCAGAACGTGCCTCGATAGTGCCAATACGTGCATTTTTGTACGAATTGTTCTGGTGATATATCTCGAACAATATGGGTTAATTGCAAAAGTTATTTGGAGACTCCAAGGAAATGAGGATAGCTTGGATATTTCGGCTTCCACCCTAGTTCTACAACAGGTTTCGAGTTGCTTAATTTCTTACTTAAAGGATCCTTTGCTCCTCCAAAAACAGCAATTGTTGCATGATTACACTTATCTTTTTCCTTATAAAGGAGATGAGTGAGTTGTATTCAAAACAATTTCAAATTGCTTACCTGTAAAAGCTCCAAACTTCTTTTCATATTTTCCACTCTTATCAACCAATTCCATCAATTTTCCGACTCATATATGGTATTCCTCGTTGAAACAATAATTGGAACTCATAGTTCAACTATACTACTTAGTACGATATGTACACTTGTGGATATAGAATCAGCAATAGGCATCTCTATTTGCTTTGTACTACAAGTTAAGGTGATTGAGTTTATAGTTCAAATTCATATCTTGAACCTAAAAGCATTTCTTACAGATAATTCACTGCTCTGTTTGGTGCACCTTCAACAATCTAGCAAGTCATTAGCTCCAACCATTCTTGCAAATGAAGCTTCCAATTCTCCGTTCGGTGTATCTTCAACATATGAATCATAAAATTATACATCATAAATGCAATAACTGTATGAAACTGAATGAACTGTATTCACATATACTATTATTACTCAGACTAGTGATATTGGGTGTATACATTGACAAGAACTTGCATACACAAAAACCATTGTACAGCTTAGATCATTTGGAACCTCGTGTTTGCAATACAACTTTGTAGACGCATATGGTTATTGAAATGATTCAAGTCTATTTGTTCAAATCGTTATATCATTTGTATTATTCACTTTGGGAGCGCCTTATGTGGAAAGCAATAAAAATTCGCAAAGAGTAAGATGGACACAGACTTTTCCAAAACAGACTGTAAGTATGATTTAATGAACAATTTGGACACATAAATTCGAGTCGTTACGGTTATATACTCTAAATTATTTGGACTTTAAAAACCCCTTACCATCTCGTCTAAAAGATAAAGCTCTCGAAGAAGGCACCACATATTCATTTAAATTCCATCTTCAAAAACACGTGCAAAATTGTATGATTGCAACTCCCATGTACATGCTTGTGCAAACAAATATTTTCTTTAGACGTGTGCTTTTTTTTTCCCCCAAATTATTTGGAGATCCACACGGATATATGTCCTTGTACCCAAGCATGGGAAGCCATTGCACTTACACTCGAACACGTTTGGCAAAGATTAGAAGTTAAGTAAGTTCTAAAATAAATAATTTTTTATTGGTAGTTGGAAAAAATTAAGTTGTCTATGTTGGCTGTAACTTAAAAATTACAATCAAAATTAATGACATTTTCGTTTTAGAAAGCTTCTTTTTAGGTCGGGGCCAAACATGTATGAAGTAAGCAATCGACAACTCGCATACACGCACTCGAGTTGCATACTCCAGGAGTGAAAAATAAATAAATAAATAAAATCTTGCCACATGTACACATCCCTTTATACCCTGACTTATCGAATTTATACTTAACACAATCTCATACCACCTTTCACCTTTCATATTTTACACATTTAATCCAACCATTATAAAACTACCACATCATCCATATGTTAATCAAGTGGTAAAGAGAGATTTACAAATAGTTTTATTCAATAGAAAATTTAGTTGTGCTACATGTACATAATAATTTACATAATGATTTACATACACATGATGTGATGAAATATAATTGGATCAGAATTTCTTCAACCAAATATAAAGTAAAATTATTCACTCTTTTTGACACATCATCTATATATAAATCATTACGTAACTTCATTATGTACAAGTAACGTTATTCTAAAAAATTTACTCCAAATTGAATTCAATTGTCATGAAAAGTACAAGTACAAAACAATAATACAGAAAGTTCAGTACAGTTTCACACACTGCGTGAAAATATAAAAATAAAAACCACTCTAGCAAACAACAAATTCCCCTTGGTTTAACTAAATTAAAACTCTACATAGTTACAGAATCACATAGCTCATGCGCAATCCCTTACATGTGCACCGATGGTAGATGATGCCTTTAATTTGAGATGTGAACGATAGACAAATGAAAATTCAATTTTAATCCTATATTCTCTTAATGAAATAAGTTTGCACGTAAGTTCAAAAAAATAAGTTTTTAATCACATATTCTCCAAAAAAAATCACGTTTTGCAAAATTTATTCTAAAAAAATTCAAACATGAGCTAAATTGGATGGGAGATTTTGCTTCTTGTTGGATAGCCAATGATAAGTTTACACGTGGGAGCAGATTGCATCTATTTGCCTTTTAGGACGTAAACCCCTAATTGCACTTCGTGTAACACATTACCCCTTACTTCGAGACATATCCCCTGAACATATTTGGAACATCAAAATGCAATGGGAGCATAGTAGGTCCGGAAAATTTTGAGATTCTAGATGATAAATTATTATCAGACTTTTACACAATTTTTTATAAGGGTATTAGCATCAAATATGGTCGAATTAAACAATTTCTCGTGATGAGGTACATTTCATTTTTTCTTGCTTCTTGCGGAAAAGGGTTTATATCACTTTTCCACCCACCACATTCTAACAAAATTTTAAGGGAAAATTGTATTGTTGGTCCCCAACAGACAGACGTTGTTGCAATATAGTCGCCGACTTCTTTTTCTTGGGTGCTAATGGTGCAATTTTCCATTCTTTAACTACTTGCCTCATTCACTCTCTGTTTTTTTGGCAAATTTTGCTCCGAGTTCATGCGGTCTGTTCCACGACCCTAGTAAGTACCAACACGAAATCTTTTACGTTGCACATACGTTTTAAGTGCCAAAATTCGAATTCATAAACTTGGAAGACATGAAATCTTACATGGTATGTCCTGGTTTACCATGTGTATGTTGTTTAGTTTCCTCTTTAAGTTTCTTTGTTTTAATGTCATTAAGGTAAGTTTGATGTGCAGTTCTAAATAGTAAATAAAATTGGATATTACAATGGATAAGATTTTAGTTCGATTTTCTTTTTTGAAAATTTTCAATATTGTACATTTGACCTTTCCAAACAAGTCATTAATACTATCCTTTTTTGTTGTTGTATAGGATGGATCATGGGCTCAAGTTTGAGTTTAGGCTTTGTGCCGGGGATTTTACCTTTGATCCCAGCTCAGTAGACATTCGTGAAAAGTAAAATTTGAGTAGTTATTCATTCTGCATATACACCCTTGTTAGTTGACAACAAATTCAAGACTTCAGTACAAAACATTTTTTTTTTTTTCAAAAAAATTGACATAAAGAAGAAACAAGATAAAAGTAAAAGGAATAATACCATTTGTATATAAGGAAGTTACACAATGATTTACATACAGATGAGATGTCAAAAAGGATGAGAGAAAGTTTTTTTTTTATCAAAGAAATTCTGACTCAATCATATCTCATTATATGATGCGCATGTAAATAATTATGTAAACAATTATGTATATGTAGTACAATCGAAAATAAAAATGAAGAAGAAACATTAAGAGCCCATTTGGTAGATATTAAAATCTGATTAAAATTGAAAAATTAGCCTTTATTGTTGACTTTTATTAGACGAGTGGGGCCCATTATGTTATATTTTCAATTTTAATTGACTTTTAATCTCTACCAAATATATTTTCAATTTTAATTGACTTTTAATCTCTACCAAATATATTTTCGATTTTAATTGACTATTAATCTCTACCAAACAGACTCTAAATAAGGTATAATAATGATATTTGTACATAAGTAAGTTATATAATTGTTTACATACAGATAATGTGTTATAAAAAATGGAAAAGTTTTTTTTCCGATCATGCTCTATGTTCATAATGATTTAAATAATTGTTTATATATGATTTAGTCAGAATTTTTTCAAACAAATAAAAAAGAGAATAATATTATTTTTCAAACAAATAAAAAAAATGGGAAAGTTTTTTTTCCGGTCATGCTCTATATATTTTTTTATTTGGTTGAAAAAATTCTAATCAAATCATATTTCATTATATCATGTATATGTAAATTATTATGTAAATCTATTATGCACTTATAGCATAACGAAATAATATATTGGTATTAGAGTGTTAGATATTATCATTATCATTTGGACAATTAAACATCCAACTAGTAAATGATCTTATTGCAAGTGGAGCTTTGCCGATCAAGTTATATTCCTCGGAGTCTAGTGGCGCGTGTATGAAGAAGTCGGATTCTTCTATTCTTTTTTCTCAGTCATCATTGACTTGAATTGCAAACCTTAATCGTGAAGTAAATAATTATACTTATCGCCCAACAAATTGGTCCTTTTTTTTTTTTTTTTTTCGCACACACCAGCAGAAGTTGCTATTTCATAGGGTTAGCAGGTGTGCGATTGTCTCGCATTATGGGTCCACCAATAGGAAAATTAGCTTTTATTGATAATAACCTTATGACGATCAGTTGATTCCAGACTTGATTATTAGTATATCGACATGTCCAACTTGAATTTAATCCATTATCTTTAATTATTTATTGTACCTATTTCGACCATATGAAATATCAGATTTTACATATAATTTAGACACAATACACATGAATTTGAGACTTCAATTTAAGACTAACAATAAACTTGTAGAGTATCGAGTATTGTTTGAACGGATAGTTTTCTCAATCAAAGGTTATCAAATACACATTTGATACGTAACATTAGATGTAAGCAGTGCAACAAACATAATTTTAACTTATTCAACGTTTTTTTAGGGCTATCTATTTGAAATTTTTTCTCTCCAGACTCATTTTCATGATTTTTAATTTTTAACCATATTTTTTTTTTAAAAAAAAGGTATATTTTCGTCCAAATAAACACATAAAACTGTCTAATCTACCTTACGAACACGTCTTGATTCCTAGATATTTTCCACTGAATATACTTTGAAAATGATAAACCGTTCTCATCCATATACTCTTCTATTTTTAATATAATATAATAGCTACAAGCAGTATATATCTTGCCCGGAGACGGGGAAAATCCTGACTACAAATCCAGTGGACTTTACAATACTTGACAATATAAAGAAGAAAAAGATCTCAGCCCTGTCGAATACTGCGTACAGAACATGCTGGTTGTGAATTACTAGGATTACAGTTCTGGTAATATAGATACACTGGGTCGAGTTCCTGTATTAGCATAGAATTGCTTAAGCAACTTGCTTGTGGAGATTCATATCAGGGAGAGTCTCAGCAGTTTCGTCCTCTTTCAGTGGCAAATCATCCGAGTGCAGATTTAACTGTTTCAAGTTCCGGACGAATTGAGAAAACGAAGGGAAATGATCAGGAGAAAAGAAATAAGCTCCCATTCTTTGATACGTAAACAAGTCGACTGCATTTTCATCCAAGTTCTTTTTTATTTGTTCGATTGCTTTAGGACCACCTGAAACCAGAGAGTTTTGGCCCAAGACTTCTACTCCGTGCTTTCTGCAAGACGACATTATTTGTGCAAGCAATAATTCTGGGCTCGACCGGGATTCATTTGGCTGGTGATCATCCGATAGGTCCATTCCAGGAAGTATAATATTGCACGAATTTCTCGAGAAAGTGTCAGCAATTGCCTCATAACCGTCTCTATTGACTGTGTTATAGACTCCAGCAGTTAACTCTGAAGGGTGGGATCGGGTTCTATACCATGAATACGTCAGAGGGACTTTACCAGACAAAGAAACAGAGAAGTCCTTAAATGTTTCGGCAGCACGTGACAAAATCCGATCACCATGAGATACTAGCTGGCTTGAGTACCAAGAAAGGAAGAAATCTCCATATGTTGTCTCCCAAGATCCTCCGTCCACAAAGAAGCCATTCGAGACTGGTGACTGGTCATAGCTGGGGGTGTCATGCGGGCCGCCTAATCCCCATAGAGGATTCCCGAGTGTTTCTGCTTGCTGCTTAAGAATGCTTAGCATGTTCTTGTCATAGCACTGAAATTCTCCAGCTCCAAGTCGACTACTGTCTTTGGCTGACTGCCGTTGAGATGGATACCTAAGCTCGCCATCCGGTCCAAGACCAATTGATATACCCTGTTACAAGGAGGAGATGTATGGTTACAAGAAGTGTGATGAGAACTCGGTTTATTAAGATTAAGCCTGTTCATACGATTTCAGTTGATCTTTAACTTGTTACTGACGTAGTCTTTGTTAAGTTCAGCTAGTGCAGGTTACCCAAGTT
>CAIGRB010113366.1:8384-22413 GCA_903798255.1 Fraxinus quadrangulata
AAAAAAAAAAAAAAAAAAAAACGTACGCTCCAAAATATCACTTCCACTGTGGTCACTAAAAGGAAAATAGAAAATAATAAAAATAAATTTGAATAAGTTTTTCTATCAATAAATTTAAAGTAGACAATACAGAAAAGTAAGCAAAATTAATGACTTTAACTAATGGTATATTATGGCCGAGTCTTGTTTTTTTTCTTCACCTTTTGCCCATGGACTACATGGGAATAGTTCTCTCTTTTCTCTTCCATTAATAAATTAATCGATTTATATATGAATATATAAATTAATAAGTTGAGATCTACTGTCCTAAACTCGTCATTTGATCTATCTTTTCGTACTTTTATGACATCTCGACACATCATTTATTCTTAGCAAATGAGAAGGCGCTAAGAATATGTAATGTTTCAAAGATCACGAAATTAATCAGCGTTTTCCCATTTGCTAAGAAAATAATTTTCCGATATGTCAAAAATGTATCATAAATTAACAAGCAAAGAATTAATTAGATTAACCAGATGAAAAATAAATAGAAAGAAAAGTTCGAGTGCCGGTCAGCACAAGTAGTCTACCAACATATTCATCAGTTTTGGTCATCCTTTCATATATCAAATCCCTTCTTTTTCTTGACTTGCATGAAAATCCCTTCACTTATCCACTATTTATACTTGTATTTATATACCAAACTACCATTAGCCACTCTCTCTTGTGGGGTGACTCGTATGGAAGCAGGAAAATACACAACACCACAAAAAACATACTAAACTGTTTCTGTGTGTGTGAGAGAAAGAAAGAGAGAGTGTAGAGAGAAATCATGGCTGAGAGCATGATTGAGGTGGTTGAATACGGTGGTGCAACGCCACCAATGACCGCCACAGATTCTGCCTCACCGGTGGCTTCGGCCCCTCCCATGCCAAATCAGTACAACTCACCATCTCTCTCGAGGAAGCCACTGCTTTCAATACAGCCTAATAATCCCAACAAGAGTAGCAATACTCCAAAAACTTCTCGAACTCCTAATTTCATAACACCATTGGGTAGCCCTATTAGGAGGGCAATCAAACTCACTAGGCTTGATCCTCAAGATGCTTGGCTTCCTATTACTGAATCAAGAAATGGGAATTCATTTTACGCTGCTTTTCATACTCTTTGTGCTGGTATTGGAATACAAGCACTTGTGCTTCCTGTTGCCTTCACTATTCTTGGCTGGTAAGTCATTCTTGAAGTTTAACTCTTTCGATGAAGTGGTCCGATATGAAAAATTATGAACATGCCAGACTTTTGATGAGAAAACGACTCGAGTCTACACATAGGGGCGTTTTGAATATTAGGACTTGAGAGATTGCATCTTAAAATGTTAATCTTGTTAAGAGTGATATTCCAAATCTTTATATGTTAGTTAATATTTTTATATTTACCCGATCCTTGACATTAATGACATAGCTCCATTTGGATATTGAATTCAGTTTAAGTCAAACATTAATTTCAGTTCAAAATTCATAACTACTTCATTAATATACACATATTTTATGGGACTTTCTACTATTCGTCTTTATAAACCATTTATAAATTTGGCAAACATTCGGCCTTCACCGGCTCTTCTATATTACCCCAAGTTGGTTTGTCTCGTTGTGCACTTTTATTCAAATTCAAAAAGATGTTTTTCTTTAACTCCTTTCTCCAACATTTCTACATTTCTTGGCTGCATGCAGGACATGGGGAGTTATATGTTTGACTGTGGCTTTCCTATGGCAACTTTACACTTTCTGGCTTTTGACAAATCTCCATGAATCTACTGAAAATGGAATCCGTTACAGCAGATTTCTTCAACTCTTCAGTGCTACTTTTGGTACGACAAAAAACAATTTGAATGTTTTTTTTTAATAATGATTTGATTCATTTCCTTAAAACCAACAGAATCTATGACATTTTGCAGGAGAAAGAATGGGGAAAATCTTTGCCTTGTTCCCTATCCTGTACTTATCAGGTGGCACATGTGTCGCCCTAATAGTGGTCGGTGGCTCAACATCCAAACTCTTCTATCAGGTAGTTTGTGGAGGCCACGGTTGCGTTGCAAAGCCACTAACCTCCGTGGAGTGGTACCTGGTTTTCGCTAGCGCTGCTGTGCTTTTATCGCAGCTTCCAAACTTGAATTCGATTGCTGGTGTCTCTCTAATTGGAGCTGTAACAGCAATAGGATATTGTACAATGATGTGGATTGTGTCTGTTAAAGAGGGTAGACTCGATCGTGTGTCATATGATCGAGTGAAACCAAATAGTGACACTGAATGGTTTTTTGGCGTTCTTAATGCTCTTGGAATTATTGCTTTTGCTTTCCGAGGCCACAATGTTACACTTGAAATCCAGGTATACCTAAATAAATGTGTGGTTTGTGCAATATATAATAGATTAATCTTTTAAATGAAGCGATTACGAGAACATAATATGGAATTATTTTTCATAATTGATTGCAGGCAACTATGCCTTCAAGTGAAAAGAAGCCATCTCCTGTGCCAATGTGGAGAGGGGTCCAAGCAGCATATTTGATTGTTGCGCTATGCTTATTTCCTCTTGCTATAGGAGGATATTGGGCATATGGGAACAAGGTAAATTTACTTGCATTAATCTTTTGACTTTTCCATATTGTCGAAGTCAAAGCTAGTTGTCCTTTGTCATGTACAATCTCATAATTGCAAGGAAAAATGGTACCACATGACTCGATATGTCAAAACAATATTTTAAAATAAAACATGGTAATTTTCAACAAGTCATTCAACAAGAATATGTTTAGGGGGAATGAAGTGAAACCTTTTTAGTTGTTAAAGAGTCCAAAAAAACAACAAAATCATTTAGCCCCCGTCTGGGAGCAATTTTATTCTGATTTAAGCAAATTTGGAGCATTATTCAGTGGAAACTTTTGGAACGTTGAATTTAGAGCAATTGTTGACTGCTTCCTTACCCAACAATTAAAGCCGGGACTCGCTTACAATGTATAACGTTCCAAAAGTTTGCTTAAAATCTGAAGACAACTGCTCCTAGACAAGAGCTTAGACGTAAAACGAAAAATCACAAATGCTTTGATCAAGTTGATCCACAATTTTTATATTACAGATACCCGAAAATGGAGGAATGTTGGCTGCAATTTATGCCTTCCACGGGCGTGACGCTCCACAAAGTATCTTAGGACTAATTAGCTTATTTGTCATAATCAACGCTTTAAGCGCGTTCCAAATCTATGGCATGCCAATGTTCGACGACATGGAATCCAAGTACACGAGCAGGATGAAGAAGCCGTGCCCTTGGTGGCTGAGGGCAATTTTTCGAGTCATGTTTGGATATGGGTGCTTTTTTGTTGCTATTGCAATTCCATTTCTCGGAAGTTTGGCTGGTTTGATCGGAGGGATCGCAGTGCCTGTGACATTTGCGTATCCATGCTTGATGTGGATTAAGATTAAGAAGCCCGCAAAACAGAGTCTGATGTGGTGGCTAAACTGGGGACTCGGGATTTGTGGTTCGTTGTTGAGCATATTATTGATCGCTGCTGGAATCTATGTTGTGATCGACACTGGAATTGATGTTAGCTTTTTCAAACCTCATTAATTAGATACAATTTCTCGTTTTTTTAGTTACACGTTATGAATGTATTTAAGATATGTGACATAGATTGATTCTTGTACTTTTAAGTTACTTTGTTATGTTTCTTGAACCTTTTTTTTTAATTGGGATACATTTATGGGAACAATTCAAGAATACAATAAAAGTTTGTTAATTCGAAACTTAATTTTTTTTTTAAATTTTCAAAGTACATTTTATTTTTATTTTTTTAAGTTAAACTTTGCAGAATATAACCTTGAATTGGAAACTTTACGAAATACAACCCTGAATTCATAAATTTTTCACAATTCGACCCTTTATCAAACTTTAATCAATTTAAAGCAGAATGAAGCACAAGAGAACAACATAATGTTGAGAAAATCATCGCTCTTCCACACAAGGGGTTGGAGAAGAAATCAAATAATGTAATCACTTCCACGTGAATGGGTTGGAGAAAAACTAGAAACAAGTGATGAAAAACTTCAAAGAACCGAAAACAAGTGATCAACAACTTTAAAGAAGAATTAATAATGCTCGAGTACGATGTCGCTGTCCTCAAACGATATTTGTCCAATTTCGATGAATTTGGTGCTTAAAGGATTTCCGAACAAATGGTTTGTATGATTTATCAAGACTTGTAATAAAAAAATACTTAAGCACTTGTGTTTTTCTACCAAACCTTTAAGAGCACAAATAGGTATTTGAATACGGATGAAAGAATATTGATTCTTTGTATTGGGATGATGATTTTGTCTCAATATTGGATTCAATAATCTTTTTAATGTATTTTTATTGATCTCATGTTATCTATTTATAGATAACCATCAATATCCACGAAATGACACCAAAAAACCATGAAAAGTTTTCAACTTTTCACAAATAACCATAAAAAATTCAAACAAGAATGATAGTTCAACGATCATATATTTCTTCTATGTGACCGCATAGAAGAATCATATGCAATCGCATAGAAGGAACAGATGTAGGGGTTGAAATCCCTGCACGTTCACTTGCGGCCGCATACCTATTGATCTATGCGGTCGCATAGATTAATGTTTTGGCTTCCTTTTCCAATTATCATTCCAACTCCATTTTTATTGGTTTTGAACAACAATTTCAACAATCCCCACTTGTTTAAAATTCAATAAAATCTCATATTCAAATTGTACAATATTTATGCATAAGGATTAGATATCTTTCGATTTGAATCTAACCATAGTGTAATTCAAAAAAAGTAAAGTTGGAGTTAAATGTAGCATGGAAGCTTTGAACCAATGATTCTATGAGACAATACTGGTAAGAACACACACACAAGTATCACGTGTTTTCAAGTTTCTCAAACTCTCATAATGCTATTATGGCATTGCGTTCATTCTTTTCAACAAACTTTTAAGAGAGAAACTATAACTCTCTATTGAGGCGGCACCACCTCGAAATTCGTTTAGGTAAAGTTCTTTCAATATCTTTGTTACTTTTAGAAATACTTGTACTTAGTACTGGACTTCATCAAGAGCTTAAAGCTCAACCCTCACTTCAGTAACAACCAAGTCATATCCGTTTGTAATTGTGTCAGTTGTTTGGTTCATTACTTTTTGGATCAAAATCCATAAATCTTATTTGTTTTAAGCTTTCTTGGGTCGAATTCAATCTCCTATAGGTTCTGTAGCCACCGTTGTTGCGGGTTCACATCACTTTCCACATATCGAATGACTTGTTGTTACCCTTTGAACTCGTAAATTACTTTATAAAGTAATTACAGGTAGGGTTGTCATAATTGGTGGATCTTTTGGTTTAAGAGTTTCAATTGTATCATACTCTAAGTAGATATTACTAAATCTCTATTTAGAGGTTTAGTTAAAGCATCCGCTATATTTTTTATTGACTTAACATAATTTAAGAAAATTATTTCATTCTTTTTTAATTTTCTTATGTAGTCATGTCTTATATTCATATGTCTAGACTTACCATTACAGACGACTTAGTATCTCATCAAATATAGCTAGTCAACGATCGATTCATTTGATAGATACAAATTGTCACCCACTAAGAAATCTTCTTGCAAAGCCACATGCTTCTCACTAGCTTTATGCAAAGCGTTATCAATTTTCAATCACGGTTGGAGGATTTTTATTAAACACTATACAAGTCAATCATATTTACTAGTAGATTTCAGAATCATAGGTATTCAATATTTCATTTCAACTTTATGAATATTCTTCATATATTTTAGTTTTTTTTTTTCATATCTAAACAAATGTCATAATTGCCTTTCAACCCATCACGTACACTTTAGATTTAGTGTATATCATCCTTATAATTATATAAGGGCCCTCTACCTTTTTTTTTTTTTTACTTCATAGACATTCTTCTATGACTATAAGGTACATGGAAATGTAACTTTTTAACTAAGTTACCCACTCAATTCTTTAATTAGGAATACATAGGCAATCTAGTAAAGTTTGCATCCCCAAGTTTTGAACTTTCTCATATAAGTTCACAAACATTAATGTTAACCCTCACATTTTTTAGATTATAAGTGAACTTAGAGTTCATCAACTCTTTCATAGTTCAATTCATTATCAAATAGATAATGTCCTCATCGAGTGTTTCGTGAAAGTCTAAGTACTTTCAAAATAGTGTTCGTCAATCCACGATATATTTCAATTGTACACAATATACTGCAATCCAACTACATTTAATTTGATTAAAGTCATCACATAGATCAACAATGCTTTTGCAAACATAAACCAACTTAATTGGATTCACATATTTAAATGTAGTATAGTACAATAAAAAGGACTAAGTATCTTGATTAAAAAGAATTGCAATTTCTCCAAATATACACAATTATCAAATTTATGATATTTCACAAGATAGTATCATTTCATATCAAATCATGGGTATCTATTCATCCTATTTACCATACTCTTATGCAAATATAATATTACATAAATCATCTCATTTAATTTTATCAAATTAATTGAGGCTATCATTATTAACCAAAGTTAATATCATCTCAAAAAGACATAAAATCAACCAACTAATTCACCTTGTCATTTTCATATTCCAATATAAGGAATAGTTATGAAAGTTCATGTACTTTCAAATCAATAATTGACATTCTTCCAACATATATACAAATCCAATGGTTATGAGTAAATTTTCTCCTTTCTATCCATTCGTTGTCTGACTTGTATTAATCTCAACAATATCCAAATCATCACAATCAAAGTGAAAGAATAGCAACTTATATTCCAAACATTTATACATACATTGTATAAGTTTATTCTATCTTAGTCAACACACATTGACTAGAAATATCAAAGTTTCATGGATATTGATTGTACTTTCACATTATAAGGAATGTTGCAATCGTATTATCTCAACAAGAATAGTCATTACTACAATTAAATCAAACAATGGCCAAAACATGCCCCCATGCATTTTCATATAAGAAACAATTAATTCTTTATTGACAAGTTAACATACGGTAGACCCCTTGCCACCAAAATCGATTTTAAAAATACATTTAGACAATAAAGATGCACCACTTTATAATTGCCTTAAAAACACATAGTGCTTTCAATTCCAAGTCCTCAATCAATAAACAAAACGTAAAATCATTGTTTCATGAAAAATCATACTAGTTTATAGTTTATTTAGTACAACTTCGTATAAACATTATTTAATCAGAATGAATGGTAGATCTAACCAAATTATCGTGCACTAAACAAACGGAAGTCAATGCATGTACTAACAGATATACATGTAGTTTAATAAAGGAAAGTATATCACACACATGGTTGCTGCACAAAATTCATATTGAAACTCATATAACTTCCTTCTCAAAGTCACGTACTTTCAACTACATTAAACACATTTGCATGTACCGGTTCATGAAAATGAATTATAAACAAATGAAAATAAATTCATAATTCTGAACATGCAATTATATCTCATAAAAATTATTGAATAAAATCTACGTATGTACCACAATAAACATACTCCAATAGTTTTCGAAAATGGTGATTTCTTAGAATAATGATCCATAAGTAAGAAATTCTATGTATTCTTGATGATCATGAAACCCACACTTAATGTCACCAAATATTATCGAACATTTTCATCTCTATTCACGAAATGAATATATATATTTATTTTACTGCTTTGTGAAATCATGCTTCATAAATAAATGATCATGGAAACGAACATGCATTATGCACAAATTTTATCAACATATTTAAAGTCACAGCTATATTAAGTACCCATATTTGCAATTTATAACAGTACACTTAAATTGCCGTGTAATAATTCAAGAATATTCTTTCATATCAAAAGCTGTCATCAATAACTTTTTTCAAATTAAGTGAAAAAACAATCTTTCACTAAAGTATGTATCCTTAAGTCATTTCATATCATTAATGAACAATGTAATAAGCATTTATATAGATCAAACATGCACAAAACTTCAATATAGATATGCGCAATGGTTTGCTTGTCCACAAAGCAATATGAAATGTAATCAAATAATGCAATCACTTCCACGTGAATCAAATAATGCAATCACTTCCACGTGAATCAGTTGGAGAAGAACCAGAAACAAGTGATGAAGAACTTCAAAGAAACGGAAACAAGTGATCAACAACTTCAAAGAAGAATCAATAAGGCTCGAATACGATATCACTGTCCTCAAAGCATATTTATCCCTTCTCGATAAATTTGATGTTTAAAGGGTTTTTCGACAAATAGTTTGTAGGATTTATCAAGCCTTGTAATAGAAAAACACTTAGCACGTGTGTTTTTTTACCAAAACGTTAAGAACACAAAGATGTATTTGAATATGGATGAAAGAATATTGATTATTTGTATTGGAATGATGATTTTATTTCAATATTGGATTCAATAATCTTTTTAAGTATTTGTATTGATCTCATGTTATCTATTTATAGATAACCATCAATACCCACGAAATGGCGCCAAAAAATCATGAAAAATTTGCAACTTTTCACAAATAACCACAAAAAATTCAAACAAGAATGACAGTTCAACTGTAATATATTTCTTCTATACGATCGTATAGAAGAATCCTATGCGGTCGCATAGAAGGAACAAATGCAAGGGCTGAAATCCTTGCACGTTCACTTGCGGCCGCATACTTATTGATCTATGTGGTTGCATAGATTAAGATTTTGGCTTCCTTTTTCCAATTATCATTCCAACTCCGTTTTTATTGGTTTTGAACAACAATTCCAACATATAATGCAGATGATAACAACAACAAAATAAATCGACAGAAATCCCATAAAACAACAAAATAAACCTTAAAACTTAACTAAAAAAAAAAAAAGGAAATCAACAGCAGGATGTAAATGAGCCGAAGTTCGCGGCTCGGGCAAGGTTCGAGTAAAAATGGATCGAACTTTTTTTGGACCGAATTGAGCTGAGCCAATGCTCGGCTCAAGCCTTTCCCAGTTAGGCGGCTCGCTTTTTTGAAATTCTATTTTTATTTTTTTAAAGGTAGCTGTCATAGCTGCCTTTGAATTTAAATGTATTTGTACTGCAGCCTTTGAAGGCTTGAGCCTTTCCCAATCGGGCTGGCTGATTTTTTCATGAAATTCTATTTTTATTTTTATTTTTTAAAAGGCAATATAGCTGCCGTAGCTACCTTTGAATTTAAATGTAGCCGTACTGCTGCCTTTTCAAAGGCAGCTATGGCTGCCGCCTGTGTTTGTGGGGCTGACGCGAGTTGGCTCGGGCTACACTAAAAAATGAGGCTCGGTTCCAACTAGCAGCGAGCCAAGTCGGAAACTCGAGCCGACAAGTTGGATTGACTTTCCCAACCGGGCTGGCTCGTTTTTTCATGAAATTCTATTTTTATTTTTTAAAAGGCAATACAGCTACCGTAGTTGCCTTTGAATTTAAATGTAGCTGTACTGCTGCCTTTTCAAACGCAGCTATGACTATCGCTCGTGTTTGTGGGGCTGACGCGAGTTGGCTCGGGCTAAACTAAAAAATTAGGATCGGTTCCAACTAGCAGCGAGCCAAGTCGGCTGCTCGAGCCGACAAGTTGGATTGACATCCTTAATCAACAGTAATGACATTCATTCTCCAGTAGTGAGGTTGAATGCACCCATTATATTACATTGTCACCTGTCAAACTCCTTCATCATACTCATTTGTCAAATTTCTTAATTCGTCAACCCTCAGAATCCTCAACTATCTAGGGGAAAATAATCAACATAATCAACAACCAAATTATTTTACAAACCCACATCACTCATCAACTTATTTGTCTAAAAATCGAACTTAAAGGGTGAAAATTCAACTTACTTATGCGAGATTCAACTTATTTATCTCTCTCAGTTCATATTTCAAACAAATGGGACCTAAAGTGAGTGTTTGAATTTGAAGAGACTGAAATACTCATTACGGTTTTATAGATTTTATCTTTTTTTTACTGTTTTTAACACCTAAACTAAAGGATATAGACAATAGGAGATATTCCACAACGTTCAAGTTTATGAAGATTTTGCATCAAAATCAAAAGGTAAGGTATTTCACAAAACAGGCAAACATTAGGGGATATTATGCCAATTACCCTATATATTATTAATTCAACCCATGTACTATAGTAGTATAACAGTCAACATAGAAACATTATACACAGTTCAATAATATTTGGGAAATAATTAAAAATTAAAAACTTAAAACACTCCTCCTTTCCGCAAATAATATTGTTTGAATCAAGTGATTAAGAATATTAGACAAAACATGCTTTCCTATATATCCTTAATTGACTGGAACTCTAATTCATTCATGCATATGAATTTAAACCCTACAAAAATTGAGAAGTTGCAATTTCTTTTAACCACAATTTTAGTTTCAAGTTTAAGAAGCACAATCTTTCAAATTGACAAGAGTTAGAATAGTTGTTTCCTAGTTGATTGCGTTTCCTAATACTTGTTAAAGAAATAAATCCAAAGACATCTATATCCATATTCCCCTAAAAGCATAATTAAACAGCAAAAATATGCCAGAATTGAATGATGATCTAGTTCTTGAGGTTATCTCATGGTTACCCCTAAAAGACGCAGTTCGATGCAAGATTCTCGACAAAACTTTCAACAGGTATATTTCAAATCAAAGCTTTGAGCACAAACACTTTGTTCGATCAAACCGAAAAATAAGTAGCCTGCTTTGTTGCTCGAATGCGGATCCTGTAACTTTTAGCCGACTCCAATTGGAGCATCCTTACCCTCTGAACGATTTGAAGATTAGGAACAAACCTCCTTTTCAATTTGCCTCTTGTGGCGGAATTCTTCTTCTTTACTATAAACATAGAAGCTACTTTGTCATAAACCCTATTAAAGGAGAATTCAACTTCGTGCAAGAGGACAAACACGATGGTTGGGATGTAGGTTCAGTTGGCTTGGCCGTTGATTCAAGTACTCATTCATATAAAGTCAGATTAGTCTTCGTTCATGTAAGTAAACACAGAACCTGCTTGGAGAATCAGATGTGTAGATTCACAATATATAATTTTTGTTCAAGCCAGTGGGAAGAGCCATGAAGAAGATTTTGTTTGCAAATCAAGTAAGTTTGTGGCCAGAAATATTCAACCTGTTTACTTGCATGATTCTCTACATTGGCTTAGAGAAGATGGCAGTATTCTTTCTTTCGACGTCGAAAAAAGCAGGGCTAGAATCTTTCAAGGACCTGTTAAGTTAATCTTTGGTACATGGTATGGTTATGAAATATGGTTCGGAGGAGTTGAAGATTCACTTTTATTTATTTGCCCTTCAAAATATGAAACTGTCATATATGTTTATGATCTTGTACACACTAAGACATGGCAAATTTGGCACAGAATTGGAAACATAAGTAGAGCAGTTAACAATAACTACAGGAATAGATTTCCTATACTATTTGATGGCCAAAGACTGATTCTTCTTCTAAGGAATAAAGCTGGAGAATTTTTCATGCACAATATTTTAGCAAAATCCTGGGAGAATATAGGGACTGTTTCAGCAGTGACAGATTTTGTTCCTTTCGTTTCAACATTGGCAAAGATCAACTCTGGCTATGTGCTTGATGAATTAAGGAACAATTTCCTCTTAAATTAGAGGAAGCCTTCATGGGAAGTATGAGCGTTGAATTATATTTATTAACTTCTGCATTCAAAAGTACACTAATATAATTAGTCCGTTTCGCTTTTGGAGATTTGAATCCCTATTTGGGCTCCATTAAAATAAGTTTTTTTTTTTTTTAAAAGAATATGGGTTAAAAAATAAAGAAAAAATATGAATTTATGTGTAACATTATTTTATAATAGAATGTGATTAAAAAAAAATTTGAAAAAAATGTAATTTTTTTGAAAAATGAATCTCAAACGGGGGCTTAGCATTAGAGCTTTTATTAGTAGAATTTAATTTTCCATAAAGAATTGTTACCAAGAAGATAATAATTGTTTGGTCATCAACAGAAAGTGTCGTGAACACTAAAGGACTGTTTGAGACTCTTTTTTTTTTTTTTTTTTGTAGAATGTATTTTTAAATAGCAAATTGATAGAGAATGTCTGGTTAAAAATAAATGAGAAGTTTTTGAGTTGCGTGTAATATTATTTTATTAAAGAATGTGTGATTAAAAAGAAGATAAAGAAAAATGTATTTTAAAAAAATAACGATCAAACAAGGGTTAAACATAATTAAAAATATAATTTTGATTTATTGCCCCTGTTTGATTCAGATAAAAATCAATTTTTTAATAAATTTAGATAAAAATCGATGGAATGTATGGTTAAAAAATTACGGGTCTTATAAAATATGTGGTTAAACTTAATTGTTGATTTTGACTTAAAATAGAATTAAAAATAATTAAACATAATCAAAAAAATTAGAAGACATAATACAAGATTTAAACTCTAATACAAACATGAAAAAATAATAATAAATGGATCAGGAAAATTCCAAAATAGATTACATAACATATAGAGAAGTATTAATTTAATTAAAATATTAATCAATACAATGATATTGAAGAACTGAAAAAAATGGATAAATAAAACGAAATACAAGAACCTACAGAAAGAAATGAATACTAGTGCATTTAGTCCTTATTTGTCATTCATTTCTTCAAACATTGTTTGTTATAGTAAACAATCTCCACCACATATTCACTCAATAAAATATTCTACATACAAACCAATAAAATTACTTTACTTTTCAACCACACATTCTCCAAAAAATACTATTCAAAACTCTATTTCTTCTCCCAAAATGGAAGACAAACAAACACTTAGTAACCACTCCTTGAATAAATGCAAGACCCATAATTAGATCATTAGAAAAAGCAAAGGCTATAAATTTTGAGGAGAGAAAAGTAACATTTGCTTCTTGTTAAGAAAAAAAGAAAAATGACGGTTGAAAAGATAAGAGTCAAATTAATTATACACAGATAAAGGTATAGGCTTTGATATATTTATGTATCTATATTTATACATAAATATATTAAAGATGTTCGGGTATATTCAAATTTTATTAGTTTCTTATGTTTGCATATGATAATTCTAATTTAAATAATCTTGGAATTATAATTTTTCATTTTTTTTCAACCAGTTAATTAACCTTACATAATTTGAAACGCTCATCAAAGCGAGGCCTTAGACGATCTCGTCAACGTCATCTATAGTTAGGACCGACCTTGCTCTACAATTAAGATCAATGATTTCGAACTTTAAAATAGAATATATTAACACTGTACAATCATTGTATATTGGACAACCATGGAAGGGGGTTTCTGTGGATGAAACCCACGTTTTGGGCATAGCCTCAAGACTGTCGTAGTTTATCAGAATAAACTGCTTATCATGTATTTAGTGTAATGGCGTATCTTCCATTATTTGTTTTGACTTTAGTTGAAAAAGATCTTTTATGAATATTAGGATTTTAGTTAAGAGGAAAGTCTAGAAAGATATAAAAGGTCAGAAAGTATTTAATTAGGATAAATATTAGTGGATAATTTAGAGTAATAAATTTTTAGAGCATGTTTGAACTTCAATTTTTTTTTAATGAAAATGTATTTTGAAATATTATTTTAATGGAAAATGTATAATAAAAAAAATAAGGAAATATTTTTAATTTGTGTATAATATTATTTCATTGAAAAATGTGTGGTTAAAAATAATAAATACCAAAGAAAGGCTTGATTTTATTATTGTCTATTTAAATAAACTTACGTGATATTACAATGAAATATAATATTTAGAACAATACTAAGTGTACCATCATTATAATTTACACTCCTCTGATATTAGGGTGTGAGTTGCGACTCACACCCTAATATCAGAGGAGTGTAAATTAATGTAACAGGAGTGTAAATTTACACCCCACTAATGACTGTACAAGTGAGTTTTCCCTAATATTTAAGGGAAAATGCTAAG
>CAIGRB010113370.1:0-14770 GCA_903798255.1 Fraxinus quadrangulata
TTTTTAATTTTTTTATGAAAACGATATTGTTTGAAGGGTATAATAAAAATACGAACTATTTCACCAAAATCATGATATTGAAGTCATTGACGTACAAGATATGGATAATTCGATACAATAATTTCTATTAACTAAAATCAGGGGAATTTTTTCCATTGTTTATGTTTTGTTCTTCTGAATTTTCATGACGAGGTTTTTAAGAGAAATTTATTTTATTACTCTATATTATTTTCAGACTTTTTTTTTATGTCTTTGTATGGTATTTTAGTCAACAAAAGTTTTTTAATGAGACATTTATGGTGTAAATAATCATTTAATGGAGAGTTTTGTTAAAATAATAATAATAATAAAATAAATTTGTGAATGACCATTACACAACTTGTAACATATATTTTGGGACCTTGATTCTCAGTAAAATATACATACAAATCTATTAATTTTTCTATTTTTTTTTTATCTCTAGTTTATAACAATATGAATTTACTTACCATATTGTTTATGGTTACAATAAAATCTCGAGGTTCAATAAATTAATAACCCCACTTAAATAATAATCTTTTATACCCAAAACGCAAACAAGCGTCCTAAATTCATAACATGGTAAATGCATAACATCATTTAAATTTTTTAAGATCCAATGAATGTACTATAAAATATGATTATATGAACACCAAGCGAAATTATAATCCCCCTAAAATTGGTTAGGTATAGATAGGTAAAGCAGCACATATTATAATCTATTTATGAGGTCAGAGCAGCTTCTCCTCTTAGAATATTCTAGTATATGAAAATAACAATGAATTAGTGCATTAACTATGTAATATTCAATAAAATTGTATAGTAAATATGAACAAAAAAAAAACATTTTTTGTTATTTAATCTTTTTATCAAAAATATTTAAATATAAAGTCCAAAACTAATATTTTTGTTAAATAAATGTCATATTCAATAACTTTTTCCTATACCATTTTATAAATTTTAGTATCTTTATTTTCGAGATTTACTGATTTTGATATTTATTTCTCCATGAATAAAGTTTACAGAAACACACCGATTAAACCAAAAGTCAAGCGAATGTTAATTTGTTTGTGATGTATTGCTTCTTGTGTTGTCAATAATTCAATACTTTCAAGTAATCTAATTATACATTTTAAATATATTGTATATTATTCCCTTTAAATGTAGTCAATTTTATAGTTAGCAATATAGCTATTTTGTACTATAGAAAATCAACTTTAAAGTCAATAACATCCTTACGTCATGTACAATTATAATTAATAATATAAACTAAGTTGAAATGACTAACAATACAATTTCTCAAAAATATAGATTGACTTTTTAGGATTCATCGGTGAACCACCACCCCAACTCCTATAAATTGACTTTAGGATTATTCATACAATAATTCATTAGTCGGTGGTTTAATATAAGTCATAAGAATAATGTTGTTTAGTATTAATGATGTTGAATATGATTTTAGATGTCAATATATCATATGTCCTAATAAATGAGCCGTAAATCATTATATTTAATGAACATATAATTTAATTACACAAGTGCTATCGTGTTGAACACCAACAGTGATGAATAATATTACTCTTAAACATGAATGCCCAGAACCAAATGATCATTATGACAAATGCATTATTTGAAAATATAAATTTGTTAAATCAATTTTACACTAAAAAAATGAAAGAAAATGAATTTTTTTTTTGAAGAGAAGACACTAAGCATATGGCCAAAATAATGCTACAAAGATCTTTTGACCCCAATGTTTGATAAAGATTTATTTTATTTTTTTTTTTAAAGATTTTAAATCGGTGAATCTTTATTTTAAAGTACACGGGAAGGATGAATAGCTCCGAAAAGGAATCTATTGATTCTCTCTCAATTGGTTAGACCGTAGGTGTGATGATTTACTTCACGGATGAGGTCATTGCATTGAATTTATAACTTAAATAGGAATTTGGTTTTCTTTTTCCATAAAATGTTTCAATTGCAATTAAACCCAAGATTTGGCTTCATATATATTAACTGAATGGTGGTGTCTTCAATCTTTTTTCTTTCTTTCTTTCTTTTTTCAAATGAAATTTAAGAAAACACGAGTTTATGCAAGGAGAAAATCTATTGTGCAGAATATATCTCGAAAGTATTAGGGGTGGCATCGGCCCATTAGGCGAGTTCGTCTCAGCTCTTAGAATCACTTTCTATACGTGAATGAAAAAAGAGTCGTAATAGTTCAATTTAAATTTTGAATCTCCAATTATTTCTTATTGAACGGATTATAATATCATCGTGGCAAGCAGACTTGAGCTTCAAATAAGACACATTCAACACTTTAAATAGGATTCCTTTGTTGCGTCCCACCTTCCAAAAAAACAGAAAAGACAGAAAAATAAAGAGAGACAGAATCCAAAAAATCGTTGATGATGAAATTGAGACCCAGGTAAAGGTATTCATTGAACAATAAATAAAGCAGCAAGTAAAAGAGTGAGGCAAGGTCTGAATTAATCCGTATGAAAATATAGTCAAGGGAAGGCTTAGGCATTTCATAAATTTGTGCATTGGACCAGCTTGTGGACTTCTAAATATTATAACTTAAAATATAAGTATGGATCGACCATCATAACCAGCTAAGTAAGATTGTTTAGCGCACACGGATTTGTCTCGTGGTTTGTCAAGACTAGATTGTTTAGTCATGCATGATGCATTTATTATGACCTAACCAACCCATGAACGAGTTCGTGCTGTGTACAATTTTCTAACATCACAAATCTATTTTTATGTGATACTTGGATAGAAAAAGTGAAAAATTTAAACGAGTCAGAAAGGTCTAGGCCAAGTTAGTTTTATTTCGGATTTTTAAGGGGTGAGATTTTATTTTAACACCACTAATTGATTATCTTACTCTTGATAACAAATTCTAACCTAGCTTTATGAAATCTTTAATTATCAAAATTAATTTCTTTAATAAAATTTAAAAAGCCGACAGAGAGTAGAGTATGTGGGCTGCTAGGCTAACTGCTCATGTTTTTTTAATCATTGGTGAGAACACAAAAATACACATACGCAAGATTAGCTTTGGCCTCAATTGCTTCATTAATTCAAGCACTTATTTACCCATTTATTTGTCTTATATACATATATGGTATCAAGAACTCAAGTCTGAATATCCTAAAACATTTTTGATTTTTTAATAATTTATATAAGTTGAGATTGAATGGAGAACAATTCAAGATTCAAGAGGATCTGTGTATTCTGCGGAAGCCACCCGGGTCATAGGAAAGTCTTCAGTGATGCTGCTATTGAGTTGGGCAATGAATTGGTGGGTTCTTATGAGTCAATCTTTCATTGAATTTTTGTCTTGGTTTAACAGAAGTTTTCTTGTTTCGAGTTTTGATGTCAAAATGCTGACTTCTGTGTTTTGCTTATGGAATTCTCATGTTTTGACTTTTTGTGTCAAATGGTTTTAGCTTCTCTATATTGTTGAATATACATTTTCATAGAATTCTTTATTATTTTTTGTTTGTGGGTTTGGACTCTGTAGAGCCTAATCAATTATTTTTGTTTATTGTTGAGGTTGTGGCTTAAACAGACCATCTCATGATTTTGTTCTTTTCATGAAAGTTTTTGAAAATTTCCTTGGGATTGACTTGATTATTATGCTGATATATTCTTGCTTTGTGAATGTTTATGACAGGTTAATAGGAAGATAGACTTGGTGTATGGGGGAGGAAGTGTTGGGTTAATGGGGTTAATTTCTCAGAGAGTCTATGATGGTGGCTGCAATGTTCTTGGGTATGTAAGGTTTATTTGGGTTAAAAACAATGGAACTGATGTAGTTGTTTCGTTTTTGTCATCGAGCTTTTACTTTTGTTTTTCCGGTTAGGCACTCTCTCTGTCGAATTTTATTCATAGGACTTAGCTGGTTTATTGCTTTATAATGCAGAGTCATTCCAAAAGCTCTTGTTCCTATTGAGGTATTTCTACAAAATTTTGGAACCTTATCACATTGTTCAATCATATTCGATTACTTAATTTCAATTCGCCATCTTTATTAATTTCTATTGGTAAGATGAAATCAGGTCCTAATTAGCAATGTCTTTTTGTACTAGAGGACAGCTAATGATGCTGTTCTTTTGAAATTGTTCAACATTTTTCACTTTGCAATTGAAAATTAATGCAAATTGTTGATTCCATTTAATACTAGTTCTCAATCATGAAACAGTTTACATATGGCCTGCTATGAAAATAGTTTAACTGAGACAAGTTATCATTGATGAGCAGATATCAGGTGAAACCGTTGGTGATGTAAGAATAGTTTCCGACATGCATGAGCGTAAAGCTGAAATGGCTAGGGAGGCAGAGGCCTTTATTGCTCTTCCAGGTAAGTATAAGGAATGAAAACAAATTTATCCTCGGAGTTAAGTTTTTCTCCATTAACTTAATAGATCGGCATTTCCATGTCAAAAAATTCTTAGGAGGATACGGAACCATGGAAGAGTTGTTGGAAATGATAACATGGGCACAACTCGGAATTCATAAAAAGGCGGTAATGTATCTCCCTTTATCCTGTTGGTTTAGGTGAAGTGAATTATTTTCTACTGATACTGGTAATTATCTGCACAGGTTGGTTTGCTCAATGTTGATGGGTACTATAACTCTTTGCTCACGTTATTTGATAAAGGTGTTGAAGAAGGTTT
This sequence comes from Fraxinus quadrangulata, assembly GCA_903798255.1. Taxonomy (NCBI): domain Eukaryota; kingdom Viridiplantae; phylum Streptophyta; class Magnoliopsida; order Lamiales; family Oleaceae; genus Fraxinus; species Fraxinus quadrangulata. Next base: position 4,704 of record CAIGRB010113370.1, read on the forward strand.
CATTAAGCCGGGTGCTAGGGACATAGTACTTTCGGCCCCTACAGCAAATGAGCTTCTAACAAAAATGGAGGTAATAAGTGCTGTCCCAACTTTATTTGATTTCTTGTCAAATTATAATAACCTTGGCTCATTGCTTTCCAGGCTTGATGATGTACGAGAAACAAGTAGTTTGTCTTGTCCATTTAACGGATTGTACTCATTAAGTTAATTCAGATGTTCATTTTTGTATTTTTGTCGCGTGAGCTTTCTTGATGGTCAACCAAATGTTTCTTAAAGAGTGATAGTAATTACTTTTCACTTTCTAATTTAATGATATCAAATCAAATATAGATTGAAAATGCAGAACATCAAAGTTAAGTATGTAGCGACACTCGAATTAGAGGTTTGTCGGTAGTGGATGAATAGGAAACAAAGAGGTGAAAAGTAAAAGTGAAAATCACAGCCGAGGTTTGGATTGGAAGGAAAATTAGAACGGAATGATAGTTCCTTTAACTCCATTTTACTATACCATATTCTACCAACAAGTGGAATGAAAGTAGCTTCTGACCCACAAGGCAGGGAAAGTTCATTAAGTAGACTATCCAATCCTACTCTAACATAGCAATCATCCTTGAGATCAGAAAATTTACCCTGGTAATATTACAGTAGTGATAACGATAACTAGGATATAAGACAAAAATTTTCGCTCCTTTTCGGGATTGGATATTTTTTATAGTAGAAGTGTACTCAATAGGCATTTCTCTTTTCCCCTACAATTTAGACATGAAGTCTCTGAGGTGCGCGCGCGCACACACACTCATTTCTTCAGTTATATTTGGTCTTGTTTGAGTGGCAATTTACTGTACAGAAACTGATCTTTGTGATTTACTTTTCAGCAATATACTTCTTACCATGACCATGTCGCCCCACAGGGAAGCTGGCAGATGGAGAAACTTGGTGATTACCCAAAGGAACGGAAGTCGTAATGAAATTATTGCTTGTGTTGTGATTGGTTTGTGTGACAAGAGATGGAGCCTCATATAATTCATTAATATGTACCCTTTTTCATTCTTGTGGTTTGAATTTTAGCAGCAAATGTCATTCTTGTTTTGCATGATGCCTCTGTTATAATAGAATGGTCAAGCACAGCACTATTATAGTCATTTTAGCTACACACTTGATATTTGAAATTGCTCAGTTCTTTTAAAAAGCCTTTTCCACTTTAGAGCCTTGAATGAATGTCCCATAATGAAATTTAGCCTCGACCCTCATTTTTTTTTTAAATTAATTTTCAACCACAAAATTCATAAGATCCAGAACTTTTATCAACTTTTCAATTATTTATTTTTGTTAGGGTATGAAGCCTAATTATTGCCAGTTCACGAAGCTGGTTACAGATCGACATCCACGGTGATGTTGCCGTGGGGATGGAAGGGGGTTGGAGGCCCCTTCACCAAGGGTGCGGGGATTCGGAGGTTCTCGGACCAAAATTTCATTGAGAACTTTGTATCTTGTAAAATTCTATTAAGGAATTAGAATCTTTGTGAAATTCGATTTTGTCCTAATTTATCTAATAGATAGGAAAACAACCTTAGGCTTTTTTATTATCAATTAAAAAGAGAGAGATGATAGAGAAGATATGAGTGCAATTTTCTCTTATAAACAATATTTTTTTAAACGTGAATTATTACAGCAACGGGGAAATGACGTAGTCTCACATCGAAGTGAATTTCTATAAACCTGCGTGATCTTGAGTGTTTAGTTTTATTTCTTTGAATTTATTGTTCTTGATATGATAGAATTATGGCTTAGAATTCTCAACAATATCATCAACTTTTAATTAAATCTATTAAAATTTTGATTTTTAGCTAAACCTAAACTAGGAGGTGATAATTACGTTTTACACACTTATTCAGGTCACAAAATATGGACAATTGCTGGTAACTATATCGAAATATGGCTTAATTATATACAAATTGTGTTTTGTAGGATAACATTGATGGACATGGTAGAATTTAGAAACAAAGAGCAAAAAAATGATTAAAATGAAAGAAAATGGAGTTCGAAGACTAAAATGCAACATTTGGATTTTGACCTAAACTATGCGGTCGCATAGTGTGAATGCCATGCAGTCGCATGGTTAGATGCAGGGAATTGAAGGAGTGCATGTCATTTTTCTATGCAGTTGCATGGTAGTATATACTATGTGGTCGCATAGTATAGTTTCGGAGGAAAAAAATGATTTTCTTATTTCAATAAAACTCTTATGGAAACAAATCTTGATACGTTTTTTAAAACCCTAGAGCCGTCCAAAACGAGAAGGAACATATTCTAAGAGCTTTTGAGAGCATAGAAGGAGGCAAGAACACGAAAATTGATTCCAAAACTCGAAAATTCAATTCAAGATTTATTTGGGGTGATATTGATTTTTCAATATTTCTTTTGTTTTCTTCTTCATAAAATGTTAGACTAAATTTATTTGTTCTAGGAGAACGATGAACTATGTAATATAAATTTTAATATTTAGCTTTATATGTTTGACATTAAAAACACGTTTTCGAATATTGAATAATTTATATGATTTTTTTTCCTCCACGATTATTGTGCACGGTAGTTGTGTGAATTTGGTTGCTTATTTTATACATTTGAAAGAAGGAAAATAGGTTCGATATATATAAATTGTCATAGAATCCGATATGGGATATAAATATAATGCTATATCTTATGTGAATCTTTAATTGTTCATAAAAATTCATGCACTTTTATATGTTCGCATCCATCATAGAAATATAGTTTGATCATATATAAAAGTATGTTTAACATTACTCGAGATAGATTGTTAAATAAAAAAGGAATATTGATTCGCCAAATTCAATCGTATTGTCAACGTGTAAAATTGAGGTTAAAACTGATTATTGCATGGGAATTCGAGATCCTAATGCGTTCGTTATTTATTAAACACATTAATTAGCCTTTAGAATAAATTTCATTTAAGTTAGTTACATTACACATAATTGTACAAGTAGATTATTTTAGTTATAATTTTGTCACAAACAAACACGTAACATTATCCTAGTTTCGGTTAAAGTCGCGATAACTAAAATTGAACTAAACAATCTCCGTGGGACGATACTTGGATTCAATTCAACTTCATTATTTGTTAACGAACCGCACATTTACGGTGGTTTTAATTCGAATTATATTTTCGTGAACAAAAGAATTAAGTGTATATAACTGTTTGTCACTAATATGCTGATTCATAATGGAGTTTCCGCTTTCCTTCGTCTTGAGAAAGATTTAAGATTCTATTGTCTTTGATCCGTTAGAATTTAGAAGTGCCTTGCTAAGGTTAGTAGGGGTTTGTGGTAAAGGAAATTGTACAAGTTTCGAGAAAATTAATGTTTTGGAAAATAAATTCCTGTCATTGTTGTGAGATGCAACCCATAGGATCCAAAACAAATTCCTGTCATTGTTGTGATATGCAACCCATAGGCATCTCTCGAGGGATTAAGTACTTGAGGGGGGCCAAGAAGTCGATGGCACTTGGCCCTTATAGAACTGCTTGATTTGATTGAAAATACCAATTGGAAAAATGTCAAGATAAGGTTGGAGTGGGTGTTTGGCTTTGGCAGAAGACATAAATAGGGCCCCTTACCTCAAAAGTACAAATGGAGACATTGTGCGTCATGTTATCTTTTCTTATCTTTTGAGTGTTACCCTTACTCCACTTAGAGATGAGTAAAATTATTCGTCGAATCATAAAATCGAATTGAAAAAATTACTTTTAAACGAGTTGGTTTGGATCTGTCTGAATTTGTCAACGAGTCAAAAATTGTTTGAAATCAGAATCGTTGAATTAAAAAATAATAATAATAAAACCAAATCCCAGGAATATTGTGCCAATTAATATCAAGTGAAAGGCTAAAATTGAACTGTTTCTATTGTTATTTATTGGCTTTTCAGTATCCCTTAACGCCTTTGTGGATAATATTGGGATTAATTTTGTTACTTATCTTAATAAAGGAAAGTAATTTAAAAATTGTTCAAATCAAACTATGTTCACCCATAATTGCAACATTAGAAACATGAAACTCGCATGGAAAAAAAAGGTTTTGTGCAATTGAATTCAATTAAATGTGTTTGACTGACTTAATTTTCAACCTAAAAATACTATACTTTTTCATCTTTTATTGGTGAGTAGATACGAAAATAGACAAATGAGGTAGATGAGAGAGTAAATTGCCCAGAAAAAGTAAAACCTACCCTCCTACAAAAAAATTATTTTTCATAAAAAAAAATGTCAATCAAACATCCCAAAATAAGAATTTGGGTAGAGAATGAAAAATTTCCACAAAATATATAGCCAATCAAACGTTCCTCTAAATGGTATTCTCCTGTGATCCCTGGAATTAAGGTCACCATTGTTGTTAGCTCTACAACTCATTTCTTCTTGAATGACAAATTATATTGTTGGTCACAAACGAGTTTGTCAAAATACTCAAAAATTACCAAACGTTTGCAAATAAATAAATCGCAAAAATTAAATATTCAACACAAAGGAATTTCCACCCGCTAAGGAGCCTAATGTTCACGTGCTCTAAATGCTATTCACTCATTAAGCATTTACAAGTAGATATAACTCGAATCCACTCAAATCAGCCAAGAACGATGTAGTACAAATGTATGAAAAAATCATGAATTTCTTCAATGTTTTACTCTCGCCTTACATATGAAGTTTACCAAAATCAATCTCACAGATTATATGCTAAGTACATCAAAGAATCCATTCAAGATTTAATAGAGATTGAAGAACAAACAGAGAAAAAATGAAGAGCTAGAGGAAACCCTAATACAATACACTCAATTCATTATAAAAAACGACGTTGTGGGAGCCTTTTATATGGCACCCCAAAAGTTAGATCCAATGCCCACAAATGCACGACGTGTAAGGCTCTCATCACCAATATAAGACCAAACGTTTGTTTCCAAGAATGTGTGTTTAAGTCATAGGGCCAAACCTGGATTACACAAATAGGCCCAAGTCTAAAGGCCCAAGTGAAAAATAGGGAGGTAGCCCAATAACTAATAATCTCCACCTTGTTGAACTAATTTTTGCTTCATTAAGTGTTCTGAGACAAATACTTGTTTCATTTACTCTGGCAAACCTATAAAAAGAAAAATTGAAGTGATTAGCAATAGGCAGTCAAACATGTTTGCATTCGAACATAGAAATTTTTTCAAGTACTTTATGTAACATAAGAGCATTGATTCACATAGAGAGTACAATTACTTCTATCTCTTTTAATTTTCATGCCTACGATTCTTTTAGCTTATCCTAGGTCTTTTATTTCAAACTCAAATTTTAATTTTGATTTAATGAAATCTATCTCAAATGTGTCATGGCATCAAGAAGCATATTATTAACATAAAGTAACAAATAGATAGATTCAGGTCCACCCGACCCTTTGTACAAGAAGCAAGAATCAATTTTTTTTAACAAAACTCAAGTCTTGGACATATGAGTTAAATTTTTTATACCATTGACTGAGTGCTTATTCTAAGCCATAAAGAGACATTTTCAATAAATAGACCTTTTAAGATTTAGACTTAACTTCAAAACATTTTGCTAACTCATATATATTTCATCAAGATCACCATTCAAAAAGGCAATTTTAAGATAAAGTTGATCTAATTTCTAGTTAAAGTGAGAAGGCAAGCAGAATTCTGATAGAAGTGTATTTAGCATCATGAGATAATATCTCATTATAATTAATATCTTCTCTTTGTGTGAACCCTTTAGCTACTAGTTTAACTTTATACCTCTTATTTTTAACATGAACTCATCTTCTTTAACTTTATAAATCCATTTGCAATCAACTATCTTCTGATTACTAGGTTTGCTAATAAGAATCCAAGTTTTATTTTTAATTATGGAATCAATTTCATCTTTCATGTCTTCTTTTCAAAGATTTGATTCTTTATAGTTAACAGCTTCTTCAAAAGCAGTAGGTTCAGAGTTAAGAGAATCTAAAGCAGAGAAAAGCTCACAAAATCATCTGCTAATTCTAGTAGAAGGGAATATATTTCTTCTACTTATATCAATAGTCAACTGATAATCAACAATAACAGAATTTTGGGGGCTGATTTTCATTTTTAGATTCAGTTTAAGTTTGATCTTCTTCAGATTGAAAAGTCTCAGCCTCAATTAGATCATTAGGTTCAATAGGATTATCTTCTTGATTTTTCAAAGCAGTTTCTTTGATAAGTGGAACTTTAATAGATTTTAGATTTGGATAAATAGTACGGGCATGCCATTTTCGTTAAAAATGACATCGCCACTAATAATAACCTTGAAACCATTTTTGTCTTTAACCCAAAGTCTATAACCATCAGTTTCTTCTCCATAGCGTAGAAAAACACATTTTAAGGATCTAAGTTCTAGTTTACCTTCACTTTGGTGCGAATAGCCTACATAGCCAAACACCTTAAGTCTAGAATAATTTAGAGACTTTCTAGACCACAATTTTTCAAGGATTTGATGAAATTCTGTTAATCAAATATTTGGTAGTTTTCAAATCTTCTCGCCAGAAAAGCTTGGGAAGACCAGAACATAGTAACATATACCTAACATTTTTCGATAATGTTATGTTTCCGCAATACCATTTTGGTGAGGGCATATGTTACAATTTTATGTATTAAAAATTCAGATTCTTTTAAAAAAGAGTCAAATTCAAAGTTACAAAATTTAAGATCATTATTTGTACTAAGTGCTTTGACTTTCTTGTTAGTTTGATTTTCAATCATTAATTTTCATTGCTTAAAATTTTGAAAGGTATCAGATTTAGTCTTTAATAGAAAAGTTTATATTTTTCTTGAATATAAGTATATAGAATCTAAATTTACTAAGTATATTTACAGCTATTGGACCCCAAAGATCAGCATGTAAATAATCAAGAATAGAAATGGACTATGAATCCCAATTTTTGAAAGGCAATTTATTTTGTTTTCCTACAACACATTCTTCACAAAACTTAACGTTTTCAATGTTATCATTTCCAAAACATCCAAGTTTATTAAGAATTATAATTCTCTTTTTACTAATGTGGCAAAGTCTTTTATGCCATATTAGAGACTTGTCCAAATGAGAGTTTATAATTGCAGAGTTGTGTTCAATTAAATGTTCAACCTGCAGGATGTATATTTCATTGACTTTGGGGGAGGATATTATCTCTGTCATCAAGAGTTATTTTAGTAAATCCTTTATGAATTAATATATTAAATTCATGATCTAATTCTCTTAAGGAAATTAGATTCTTCTTTAGGTCAGGCACATACCTGGCCTCAGTCAATTCAAGAATGTGACTATTTTTCAATAAAAGATTAAGTTTTCCAATTCCTTTTATGTGACAACTAATGTCATTACCCATGTGAACTTGTCCACCATTCAATTCAACAAATTCAGTGAACCATTCTTTTATGTGACACATGTGGAAAGTGCTCCCAGAGTTAAGAACCCACGCTCTTGAGTTTCTTCTGGATGTGGTAATAAGAACTACTCCTTATATATCAAAGTCATTGTTGCAGACAATAGCTTCAGACCCATCAAAAATGGATTTATCTTTCATATTAGAAGTTTTCTTAAAATTTTTTTTAATGAAATGATCAGTCTTTTCATAATAATAACACTTCTTGACTTTGTTCTTAGGTTTTCCTTGGTTCTTGTTCTTATCTTTGAACTTGAGATTTCAGAGTTTTCCTCTTCTATAAAGGTGTGTTTGATAGATATTATTGAGGAAATAATGTATTTAAATAGTGATATGGTGAGAAATATGTAGTTAAAAAGTAAGGAAAAGTTATTGATGTTATGAAAATATTATTTTATTGAAAAATATGTGGTTGAAAATGAGTTTTGAAATGGATTACAAACTAAGTACATCAAAGAATTCATTCAAAATTTATAGAGATTGAAGAACAGACAGAGAGAAAAAGAAGAGCCCGAGGATACCCTAATTCAATACATTCATTCATTATGAAAAACAAGGCTGAGGGAGCCTTTTATATGGAACTCCAAAAGTTAAATCCAACACCAAAAATTCACTATGTGTAAGGCAAGATCAGATCACCAATATAAGATCAAAAGCGTGTTTCCAAGAATGTGTTTTAAGTCACAGGCCCAAACCCGAATTACACAAATTGGCCCAAGTCCAAAGGCCAAAGTAAAAAATAGTGGGGCAGACCAATAAATAAAATATATTAGTCATAGATGAGTCTTTCACATTTCGAAAGTTTAAGATATGACAGTCGTTTTGAAAAGAAAGATTACGAGCATGTTACAATAGCTTAGATAATATTGAAAGTATCCTCCGAGATATTAACCGACTTATGAAATTTAGCTCTTGTTAACTTTCTATTGCACACCCTCTTAATAAAATAATTTTAAACGTAAATTCAAAAATTTTCTTTACTTTTTAACCTCATATTTTCCAAAAAAATCATTGTTTCAAAACCTATTAACCCAAAAATGGGCTGAAATAGCCCTTACATAATTGCTTCCTTTTCACATACTTACATGTTCTCGCTTTCTTGTCTACCTTGCCATTTCAAATTATCCATTCCTAATGGTGTCACTTCGTTTAGGGATGTTAAATTAGCTAAGTTGAGTAGCTCGAATCGCACAACTTCGTGTTGGCTCGAGCCACCACATGAGTCAGCTCACGCTCATGTATGGACTAACCGAGTGAAAGCTTGCTCGTTTCTAAAACTACTTGCTCGACCAGGCTTGCCTCACCAACTCATTCCTTGGTGGGGAATGGAAGTGAGCCCCTCTTTTTACTGAAAATTGAATTTTCATTTACCGATTACGAGCAGATGAGTTCGCAAACTAATTCATACGAACCGACGAGTGAACCTCATACCTAACCCCATTGGTTTTGTCTCTCGTGTTATGCCCCTACGAACTTCTCTTTTTTCCTCCCCCATTTCATAGCTTCGATAACATGTAACTCCCAACATCTTCAACATTTCACTTTCGTAGCATACTTACCTATTTCGTCCAAGTTAATGTTAAAGTGGACATGAGTCTTGCAATGTCATATATTTTTTAAGGGTAGTGAATAAATACTAAACTTGAGTAAAGAACATAATAGCAAGATAAAATGGAAATAAAAAAATAAAAAAAAAAGAATTTACACAGACAAAAAATGAATTCATCTCCTTAAACCCATAGGCAGTCACCCACCTCCACCTCATCTCGACGGCCTGCACCCAACATTAGCTTCATCCTTGAAGATACAATCCGTGTATGAAGCTCTGCAACTGAATTTAACATTTCAATCCTGTCCCCAACAACGTAAAACTTATTCGGTTTTAAATTTTATCCCTGGCTGAACACATCATGTTTGACAATGCTAAGTGATAAATCCAAAAATGATTATGTTGTGGTGTGATCCAAATTCCATGTTATTTGAGTTTGCTTGAATAAAAGAAGTCTAAGAAGTTGGATTTTGAGAGTCCTAATTAATGAAGATCAAATTTCATCAAATTATCGTCGTTATCTTACGATCCAGAATTTATAACAAGTGGTATCAGAACGAGGTTGATTGTTCCGCATGGTGACAATGAAGTATGACATCCTGTTGTTGGATAGAAACACGAGATTTACCTTATGGCAAGTGAAGATTCGAGCAGTTCTAGCACAGATGGATTTGGAGGAAGCCTTGCTTAGTTTTGATAGGATGCCTGCTAACTAGTTGCAAGATGAAAAACAGCGTAAAGATCGGAAAGTGGTGTGTGCTGTCGTAGGCTCCCAAAAATAATACCTTAACCTCTAAAACTAATGTAATAGTGAAAGTAATAGTCGATCCCACGAAAAGTGTGTAATTCTATATTTTATGTTTTGTACAATAATCGGGGGGTTTTTGTATACAAACAATTGTAAATAACGCAATCGATAACAATGAAAATTAAATTAACGAAAACAATCAAAAGACTAACATTGGTCTAAGTCCACATCCACCATCGAAACTCTATAACCGATCAAAAATGCAACTATAAATCAATTTATACTTTGAATTTCCACCGTTTGGAAT
>CAIGRB010113403.1:0-21386 GCA_903798255.1 Fraxinus quadrangulata
TCAACAATTGTAGGCATGTTAAAAATATTACTATTGATTGAAAAATGATCTTTTATAGTAAGGAAATATCAAAGTCAACAATTGTAGGCATGTTAAAAATAACTCCAAATTAACCTTAACCCATGTGTAAATAGTAGAAGATAGATATGGGCAGTTGGTGTACATAGCAAGGGATGGATATGGGGCAATTTGGGCTTAAGAAAATGTTTCAAAATGAATAGTATTCGACGAATTCACTCTTTTAATATAGTAGGGATATACAGCTATGACATTCGCTTAAGTGAGGCCACCGACTGGACTGAAGTCCGGAAAGCTACAAACAAGACCGTAACAGTTTACGAGGCCACCTGATTGGATTCTTTTCCCTTCTCTCGTAGCACACCCGTCTGATTATGCACCAAAAAATATCGTTCTTATTGTTCTCATTATGTGTGCAACTCCAACCCTGATCGCATGCATTCCTCTCTTATACCTCTATTCTTTTCGTTCTCATTTTACTTTCCACCCATTGTTTTTTCCTATTTTCTCAAACTCTCGTCTACAAAAAGTATTATAAAATATGTTTACGGTGCTGGCTAGAATCATGAAAATCAAGCACTCTTTGACTTTAATAATCATGAGAAGAAATATTTAAAACTCTTTTGCTATGCTTCTCGACTCTTAGATTTCACATTTTAATCCAAAAAAAAATCAGACAAAAATTCAAAACTCATTTTTAGTCACACATTCTCTCATAAAATAATTTTACTTGTAAATTCATTTTTTTTTTCCTAATTTTTGATCACACATCTTTTTAAAAAATCACTAATACAAAATTTATTTATCCGAAAAAAATCAGATTCAAACATGGGCAAAAACATGGAGTGTTCCCATTACATCCTATCATGAGTTTATGATCTCAAACTAGCAAGTGACGCCAGAGGAGGGCATGTTTGTCCATTTGCTTTCCAATTGACCTTTCCCTTTCCCCATTCCCGTTACCAAACACAACTCAAAAGTCATAGCCGTTTGGAGAGGTTTTACCTCTCCGATTTCAAATTATTTTTGAATGCCTCCTCCCGCTCAAAGACGTCGCTCCATATTCTGCGGCCTCTCGCTCTCATCTTCAAGATCGAAACGAGCAGCTAATGCAATCAATTCGTCGAAGGAGAAGGTGAATCAATTGTACAATTTTGCGTTTCATTTCATAGATCTTCTTAATTTTAGGGTTTAATTATTGCATTCTGTTACGGCCACACACGCATTAACGTATTAGATGAATTTCTGTTTTCATTTTTTGATGGATTAGTATTTTTTGAGTCTTGTTTTCTTTTGGGTGTTATATAAGCATTTTTTTAAAGACCCAAACTTTTAAACTCTCGATTCTTGTATTCACTCGCCTTTTCAAATTTTTTTTGGGTTATTAAATTGGTCTGAATGTTGTTGATAGACTCAGGGAAACAGGATATAGAACTTTAACGAGAACAAAAAGGTAAAAAAATTGAAGAGGATGTGAAAAGAAACTGGAGATCGAATAACGAGAATCAAAAGTTCATTTTCAGATCAACAGGCACATCGACTTTGACAAGCTATTACGGTTTTTATGATAGCTTCAGTTTCAGTTATTTTTATCCTCATAATTTTGCTACATTTAGTTAATTGCTGTATTCACTTTCCCTCGTGTGCACCAGTGAATCTCTGATTCATAATTTAAAGCCATGGAACTGGATAGAGTTTATGATGAACTAGATGGAGTTAAAGTAGAGGTGAAAAATCTCAGAGAAGAATGCCGAGCCAAAGCAGATCTGACTGATAGATTAAGGAAAGCTTATATTGAACAATTAGCAAACTTTCAAGAGGCTAAGTTCGATATAGAAAGACAGGGCCAGGAACTAAATGCCAAGTCTGAGGAAATTTGTGAGGTTAGGCAACTATACGAGCAACTCAATTCCAGTTTGCACCAAAAGGACTTGTATCTTCAGCAGCTTACTTTTGCAAATGAAAAGGTTCGAGTAAATCATGGTGAGAAAATTCTAAAATTGGAGGGTGAAAACAGAGATTTGGTGTTGGCTTTAGACGAAGCATCAGCAAGAATTCAGGATCTGGAGAGAAAAATATGTCCTAGTGATGAAGAAATTTCTGGTCTTAAGAGGCATCTATCAGTTAAACCACAAAAGAGAGAGAAATCTATTTACCGGAAAGAGAGAGATGAATACATAATTAAACTGGAGGAAGAATGCAGGATTGCTCAAGATCAGTTGAAATGGAAAAATGAACAATTTTTACACCTTGAAGAAGCACACAGGAAGCTTCAAGATCAGTTCCAGGCTGGTAAGGTGGAGTGGGAGCAGGATAAATCTGCATTTCTTCAAGAAATTGGTTCGTTGCAAGCTAGTTTGGATTCTCAGACTCTATTATCAGAAAGCTTAGAGACTCATTTGAGGATGAGTAATCAGGCCTTTGTTCATGAAGAAAACACAAGAAAAGCTCTTGAAACTGAGGTGTCTGAATGCAGATCAAGTTTTGAAAATGTCTTCCTGGAGTGTCAAGAAGCAAAACTAACGATTGAGCAGTTGACCATTAAAAGGGATGAGGAAACTGGAGAGCTACACAACTTGCTAAGAGCAAAAGAGACACTTAATGGTGAGATGAAATACAGAACTGCACAGCTAGAGCAAGAAAACCAAGAACTGCTGGGGTCCGTTGAACAAATCCAAGAGGCTCAGCTCCATAATATTGCTGCATCTTCTTCATTGAAAAGATTTCAACACGAACTTCAAAATTTGGAGCAGTTGCATAGCATATGTGCTATAAATCTCAAAGAAAAGGAAGCTGAATGGAGTAATCAGATAGAAAAACTGATGGGGGATTTGAAATATTGCATTTTGAAATCAGATGGTAAAAGTAAAAAAATAAGAGAACTCAGCAAGGAGTTAGAAGATTGCCACAGTATGTTGGAGGTACAGAATGAGGAGAATTATATAATGTTCTTGGTGTTGAAATCAGAATTCGATGTTTCTTGTTCGAAGCTGCATGATGAAAATGTTAAGCTGGAGTTGTGCATCAAACGAAATGAAGAGAAGGACATGCTTCTATCACAGCAATTGAAAGTAAAAAAGGGGGAGCTACATAAAGTTCATGCCAATTTGAAGCAGAGAGATAACGAAATAGCAGTTTTACTAGAGAAGGTTGAGTCTGTAGATTTTTTAAAACAGAAGGTGAATCTCTTGGAGAAAAAACTTGGAAAGCATAAAGATTTTCTTGATGAATTATCTGAATGTCGATATCGTTTTGAAGAACAAGTTCTACACATGGAAAATACCCTAACAGAGCATGGTAGCCATATTTGTGATGCTTTAGAAATAGTAAATACTGAGCTGGCAAAGAAAACTGGTGAAGTTGAGAAAACTGAGATTGAGTTGCAGAAGTTGCAATCTGTAGCAGAAAATCTGAAAATAGAGCTTCATGAAGACCAGGAAGCTCATAAGCAAGATAATGCCAGCCTTAATGGCATTGTGAAAGATAAGGATGCCCAAATTGGCAATTTGCAGGAACAGATTCGTATCCTGGTATCGGAAATTATAGCCAAAACAGAGGCTGCAGAAACACTCAAGCAAGAGAAGAATAATTATTTACAAATTGCAGAAGATAGGAGCTGCATCATAGAAAGTCTTCAGAAAGAGATTGCTCGACTAGAGCAAGCGTTGACTGAAAGCGAAGTTGTACTTCTTGCTGGATTGGATGCTCATAAAGCTCTTGTGCAGAAGGAGGAGACAGTATCATTGATTATGAAAGAGAAAGATCAGAGCATACAAAATCTTCAGAAACATGCCGAATCTTTGGAAGAAAACTCTAGTAGTGCCATGATCTCTTTCGCCGAAAAGGGAAATAAGCTTGATGAAGATTTACGGAGAGCTGAGGATCAGCAAATTCTAGAGATTGAAGAGAGAAACAAGATAATTGACAACTTGCAGAAAGAAGCAAGTTATTTACTCCAGAAACTGGAATTTCAAGAAAAACAATTTAATAATTCAAAGCAAGAGGCCTTTCAGCTTGAAGTTTTATTGCAAGAGAAGAAATCAGAAACAGAAGAGCTGAAAGGTCAATTTGGGGATGAGAAAGAGCGCCTTGAGGTTCTAATTAAGGATCTCAAGTCCCATAAGGAAACTTTGCTTGAAGTCATCATGAAAGCATCTGTTGATAGGGAGGATTTACTTGCACAAATGGAAGGAATTTATGGACAAATTGGTGCATTTTGCTGTAAAGATGTTGAACTGATGGGAATGCTGGGGAAGATGATGCAACTTTCTGAGGAAAAAAGTGTGCTGGCAATGAATGTCGAAATCACATGTTCTCCCTCAAGAAAAGCAGTTGAACAATATATCAAACGACGAACTCCATTATCAGAGCGCAATGGTTAGGTTCTTTATTGAAGAAATTGGTTAGGTTGCTTTTGCAGATATGTAAGCTTAATTGACTCATTACTCTCGCACGAAGGTACTATAAGAAAGCTTCCGATGAACGTTCCTGTTGGCAAATCTCCACTTTTTGGTTCTTTACCCGAAGAGGACTGTGTTTTACCATAAATGTCACCGAGTGATTTATCAATAGAATGCCTCATTCTACTTGGAGGATAAACTCATGACTCAAAAGGTTTTGAGTGGATCTTCTCAATAGTTTCTCTTTGCCATCCATTTTTTCTACAGAATTATTTTGCTTGGAACTTGTAAGTTTCTTGGTTTGCTGCCCAGAAATGTTGTATGATCAGGAAATATTATCATCAATCTTTTCGGCTACCATAGTGTAAACTTTTAAAACTGAATTTTTGCATACCTTACTATTGATGAGTTCTGTTTAACCATCATGGTCGAACTTTTAATCTTTTCTGCTACATAAGTCAGGAATTCCATGAGTTTCAAATATAACACTGTACTTTGTAAACATAATACTCAAGGAAAATGTAAACACCATCTTATAATCATAGATAACACGTGCTAGAAGCAAGATATAAGAACATAGTGATTATATTTATTATACTATTCAACGTGACTCAGGACTAGTCTGCAACGTATATGGATGTGTATATATAAGTATGAATTTTTATTGTGTAATTTCCAACCCAATGCCAGGGTAATCGGCTCAAAGACAAATGCCAAGATACAATCCTTAGTTTCAGAATTTGACATGCCATGTCCATCACCATACTGGTACATGTATTGTGACATTCTAGCAGCATTATTTGCCATTTCAACAAAAGTTGTGAGAACGGGCAATCTGCATCTCCATCTCTATTAATTTTTTTCCATGTCTCTGATATCAAAAACCTCACATGTTCGCGGGCATCATCTTCAGGAGAACCAATTTCTTTCATGTAGCATTTGTATTGACTTAGGATTGTCACCTCTTTTTAACTCGTCTTGGATATGAGAAAATTGATAAAATCTGTTAGCTGGATTAAAAGTTAAAAAAGAGTAACTTGGAAATTGAAAAGGAAAATTTATAGCAAACATTTCAAAAATATGCAGCGCAATCCCAAGCCATAAAATTCTCTGTCCCAAACCTTTCAATAAATGTGTTGTAAGAGTATCTCCAAGAGATTCTCTATTTTTAAAGAGCATACTATACAATTTAGAAAGTATCTATAAGTGTAAAAAAATTTAAATACTTCAACATACTCTTTTATATTCAACAATTAATTTTACTGCTCCTAAAAAATATTTAATTTTTTTTTTTCTATTTTTATTTTCACTAGCTTCCCTCCAAATTATTATATTATTTTCTTCAATTGAAAATTGAAATCTATTTAAAATGGAAATAGTATTATATTTAAAGAGTTTCTTGAAAATACTCTAAGAATCTCTGGATGATTTTTATCCAAAGGCTCGTTAATTGACCAAAATGTCATCATTTGACTTGCATTGACCTTTCTAATGATGGAAAAATACTCAAATATTATTTAATTGATGACATTTTTAAATGACCACATTTTGATCAAAACCGCGTGCATTTGGATGGAAATCGTCCAAAAGACCTTATACTTCATATTAAACTCGAACAGAATTGGAGTCATGTCTAGTCTCTCATGTTATACCTTTTTAAACCACCTTGCATCTACTCGAGCTATGATCGAATACAACGGGAACATAGGTGGAGGAACCATGTGGTGTCAACTGACCTCACAAATTTTTTTTTTTTTTTTTGATTTTTTTCCCAATTCTATGTTTGCCCTGCCAAATTACTCTCACTGCAGATCCATATCTTCTCTTCTTTTTCTTCTTCCAATATTATTTTCATTTTTGTTTCTGTTTCTATGTCTTGCATTCTGTTTCCTTCTTTCGTTTCCGTTTCCTTTTCCTCTCTTCGATTTGTACTCTCCAGATGCTTCCCAGAATGCCATCCACCTATTTGAACCATTTTATTCACCACCATTCAGTTCTCCTCTTTCTTCCTTTTTTTCTTTTATGTTTGCATGACATAATTGACCAATTCTTTTTTATTTGACCAGATTTCTAAAGGTAACTAATGTATTACAAACTCAGGAAAATAACCAAAGTTTGACCATTTACTATTCTATATCTAGCATTGATTTCTCTTCCCTCATCTCTATGCTATATTTCTCTCATTTTCATCAATTTTTTGGTGTATTACGGTCCGAAGTCTAGATAAGTACATTTATGTTATTCGATAAAATTAAAAAGTTATAAAGAAATTAAGGAGGAAAATTATAATTTCGTTATGTATATTAAAAAATTATACTTAATAAAATTAATAATGAAGATATTATATGAAATATTAAAAGTACGGAAACCAATGAGGAATAACTGCATGTAGGAGATTTGATATTACATTTTTGTCTTATTTAGAAAAAAATCATAGTTAATTTTAATCCACTGAGACTTAATCCTGGCTCTGCCTTTGAACGAGAGCTCCATTGCATGTTGCACCAATAGAGAGGAATCTTGATCAACACTTTGATGATCTTCAAGATGTTTCATGGTGAATTCTCTTGCCATTTCCAGGGTAGTTTCACCTCTGTTGACAGAAATGAAGCTTCATACAATTGTAGCAAGCACACATTATTAGTTAGATATAGAGTAGGAATACTAACGCCTGTTTGATGCAAACTTTTTGAAAATAAATTTTGTGAAAAATAATTGGTTTTTTTGCTTAAATCCTTAATCTTTGACTCATGATTTTTTCTTTTTTTTTTTGTTAATGATTGTCAAGATTTGCTTAATTTCATCCTCAAATTGGTAAGATATTCCCAGCCTTTGTAAGTTATCAATAATTCCAATGGGTCAAGTGGCTCTACTGCTTCATCAACATCAACTTCGCTTGCATCTTCAGTTCGAAAGCCCTAGCTACCGTTTTTCATCAGACCTTTATTGGAAAAAAAAGAGAGAAAATTAAAGTTTATACAGATGATGATAATTACTGTGTATGACAATGTAGTTTCCAGACAGCCTAATCACAGTCTGATTGCAAGGCTTGGCAATGATTCTATTTTGTAAAGTATTAACAGAAAAGCTAGCAGTATTTGCACTTAGAGAAAATGTGATTTTTGGCAGTGCAAACAAAAATGGGCTTCAGAATATTCATGTCGATCATAGCTATTGAATTATGTTTTTCTGCTACTAGTTAAGAGTATATGGTGCAATAAGATTGTGTGTGGGATTGATATTACCTCATATAAGACTGTATATGTTAAGATTTAGAATTCTATCTTAAAAAGTCAATCTTGATAAAAGGAGTCGTACCTTTAAAGGTTAGTCTATATTTTTATTTTTATTCAACGTGGGATTTTATCTCTTAACAATATATGCTGGTGCTTATATACATTGATTAGTTTATTTTCAAAGGTGTTTTTAAGATTGCAAGAGGCCTTTTGACTCAAATTGTGGCAGGAAGCAAAGTTCAACAAGAAGACATTCAATGCAACTTATATAACCCGTATTGGGATTACCTAAAAATTGTATTTTCTAATGTATAATAAATTTTATATTTGAAGTTTTTTTTGCTAGCAATTATATTTATTCACACTCTACTTACTATTATATTACTTGTTAACCATCCTTTATGTGCTGGATAAAATCAAAAACATCTTTTGCTGCCATATGGTATACTTTAAAAGTTGTGTTCTTGTTAAAAGTCTGCTCATAATTTGTAATCTTCAATGACATTGGAGACCACCACATTAAAGACCATATGTAACTTGAATTATGACCATAGAAAATTGAAGTCTTGGCTTGAGAAGATGAAGTCTTGTCTGTTGGAAAATAACAAGTTTTGATTATTGGTTTGAATGACTTGTGTATTATCCAACGTATCTAGATTAGTCTCTTGTAAACTCTAGGTCGAGGTACAATTCTTGTGTTGAGGCAACATGAGAGAAGTGATTTAAAAACAATAAAATTTAGAGTGAGTAGTAACTACTCTTTGTAAAAAAATAATATAGTGTGTTGTAGCAAGTCGTGTAAAATTCCATCAATGAAATTGGAGATTTCATGAACACCTAGCTTCCACACCCAATAGGTCTTGCATGTCTTACCGTCGATAAGTTCTTTTTACACATCATGGACGGACCTTTAATCTTTTCTCCTACATAAATCAAGAATTCCATGGGTTTTAACTTTAACATTGTACTTTGCAAAAAAAAAAAAAAAAAAAAANAAAAAAAAAAAAAACTTATGAACTTGAAAATATCATCTTATAAATCATAGATAACACGTGCTACAAGGAAGATATATGAACATAGTGATCATATTTATTATACACGTGTACTTTTATTTAACATGGCTCACGACTAGTTTTTAACATATATGTATGTGTATAAATGTAGGAATCTTCATTGTGTAATATAAAACCCTATGCCAAGGGGATCGGCTCAAAGACTAAAGCCGAGATGCGATCCTTAGTTTCAGAATTTAACATGCCATGGCCATCTCCATACTGGTACATGTATTGTGACATTCTACCAATATTCTTCGCAATTTCAATAAAAGTTTTTGAGAATGGACAATCTGCATCTCCATCCTTGTTCATTTTTTTCCATGTCTCAGATATCAGAAAATGTATGTGTTTGCGTGCATCGTCTTCAGAAGCACCAGTTTCTTTCATGTAACATTGTATTGACTTAGGAATGTCACCTCTCTTTAACTCATCCTAGTTTCCAGAAAATGGATAAAAATCTGTTAGCTGAAAGGGTAAAAAAGAGTAACTGTAAGCTGGAAATAAAAAAAATGACTGGAGTAATGCTAGGTTTGGACATAAACAAATGTTAAGGAAAAATTCCACGTCGGTTAAATACTAAAATATAGACTAACATATAAGCGATCAAGTTACTCATCTTAATAATGTTGAACTTTTAAGATGTACCCACAAATCTTAATATGATATCAGAGCCCTTTAAACTCCAACGAATAATTCGATCCAATTACGAGCCACCATTTTATTGGAGTATGTTAAGGGATAAATTCCATATCGGTTAAGTACCGAAATATAAACCAACATATAAGGGATATGACTACTCCTCTTAATAAGGTCGACCTTTTAAGACGAAACAAACAAAAATGAAAAACGTTACACCGCACCATATGAGCAGGTGAAATGAAAATTGTACCCTAAATCTTGATCTGTTGCATACGTACCGATGAAGTTCCTAAATCATCTGCAAGGCGTAAAATTATCGACGACCAGCGAATTACAGAGTGATATTTCTCCAAGTATTTAAGAGACTCCTCCTCTATCCGATTAGAAGCTGTGAAAAAACCATGTACCAGTATTGTATGAGCTGATATTGAAATCCATGCATTGTCCATATACTCTTCTAGGGTTGGTGTGTATTCAATTGAATACCACTTCGCCTCTTGTAAGTATGCTTTGCACGTATCTTTCCACTGTGACATTAGACATACAAACAATATTTATTATACTTGGAATTATGTTTTAAACAAATCCAACGGTTACTGTAATCCGTCGTTCCATTTGATAAAAAAAAAAAAAAAAAAAAAAGAAGTCCTAAAAAGTAATAAGATTGATGGAATTACTAATTAATAATGATAGATAGTTTCATGGAAATAATAAAGAAATTCAAGAGGATCATTGATGTAGCATGGGCAGAAGTGATACAAAAAAATGATTGAAATTGTATTGATTCCAAACGAATACAGTAACATAATCATCTTCTAGTTTTTGTTGATTCATAAGAATACTAGAAATTTAGACATTAACAACTCTTTGATTCGCCCATGAAAATAGAGAATTGGACTCGTTGATTATATCAAATACCGAGAATTTAAGAAATTGAAGAAAATCTCAACAATTCAAATTTCGATTCAAAATCAACTAGTTGCCATTATGGCTAATTACAACCCATATTTAAAGTAGTAACTAAAATCTTAATAGCAACTAAACTCCAGATAATAATAAAAATTAAAAGATAATTATTATGTACTAACTAAAGACTAAACTTTCTTATTTTAGTTGTAGGATAGAACTGCATCAATCATGCTAAGCTAAGAATGCACCATGACATAAGATAACACATAAATGATCTAAGAATGGATCTCTATAAAGCAAATAAGTGATACCGCTTTTCTTAAATATGGAATAATCACGAGCCCTTTTTCTTTGAGAATGTCGTAAGCCAGTTCATTAACGAAGTTGTAGAGTGCTAGGTAACAAATTTGCATGTATTCTGGAAGCTGCTCAATTGCATTGACATCCCATCTGCAAATTTTTAACCCAAAAATAATTACAATATAAGTTTCAAAATGCACAAACGAATGATTATGAGTTATAATGCTTTGTTTATCATGCTAATTGTTGTGTAAATAAAGACGATACCAACCTCTCAACTGCGTCCGTAAAAAGCTCCAATTCTTCTAACGTTCCATACACATCATATACATCGTCTATGATTGTTAATAAAACATTGACCTTCGTTGACACAGTTCGAAACAATCCATATTGAGGTTCAAATAGTAATCCGATATTCCAAAAGAAACATTCCACCAGCCTATCCCTCACAAATGGCAACTTTTCAGCTAGACCTGTTCTTTTCCACCACCTGTTTATAGACAAGAAAAAAACCCACAGAATTGTAACCTTTGGAGTTCAAAATACTATGTATTTAGTCTATCATATATACCTGGAGACATTTTTTAACTCCTGCTGATATGTTGTTTGAACAATGTTGAAATTCAGGTTAGAAAACTCAAGAAGATTTGGATTCATGTCTGATCTTTCCCCATATACGTTTATGAACCACCACGCCTCTGCTCGAGGTATGGTCCAATGAAGCGGTAGCTCCAAGGCGTGGTGCACCAATAGAGCGGAATCTTGATCAACACTTGGCTGATCTTTAAGATGTTTCATGGTGAATTCTCGTGCAATTTCCAGGGTAGTTTCACCTTCTGTTGACAGGAATGAAGCTTCATACAATTGTAGCAATCCCTTTGTATCATTGCAAAGGATTGGGTTGAAATCACCCTTGTCATTCTTGAAACAATTAAACACCTCTGAAATCAAACAAACAAGTAAAAATATTATATTTTCCCCATCAGGTTTTAGTATAATGAATAAGAATTTCCTCAATTAAAAATTAGATCAAGTTAGTAGGAATACAAAGACGGCCTATATATGGAATTCTCTATAGTAGCTGAAAAAATATTAGATGGCTGATCCGCAGTCGAATTTCCACTATCGTATGATTAGACTGCAAGTTGTCCAAAATAAGAAATAAAAATCAACAGAAGAAATGAAGGATTCTATGTAATTTTTCTTGCACCTTGAGAAACAATAAAGCCATGTTGTCTTAGTAATCTGAATTCCAAAGCTGTAGCATATAGATCCTTAGTATTTGGCTCATGATTTTTGCTATATTTTTTGTTAATGATTGTCAACATTTGCTTTATTTCATCCTCAAAATGGTAAGATATTCCCAGCCTTTGTAAGTTATCAATTAATTCCAATTGTTCAAGTGGCTCTACTGCTTCATCAAGCATCATCTTCACTTGCATCTTCAGCTCCAAAGCCCGTGCAACGTAACTCTCTCCCTACATTATCCACATCACTTTTCATCAGACCTTCACAGGAAAAAAAAAAGGAGGAAAATTAAAGTTTATACAGATGATGATAATTACCGTGTATTCACTATTCAATGACTGAATGTAATCGAACTCCCACATGGGAGGTCTGTAGTTTCCCGACCGCCTAGTCACAGTCTGATCGCAAGGCTTGGCAATAACACTATTTTGTACAGGTTTAACAGAAAATCTCGCCGTAATTGCACCTAGAGAAAATGCGATTTTCGGAAGCTCATTTTTGGCAATGCGAACAGAAATGGGCTTCAGAATATTAACGTTGATCATAGCCATTGAATTATGTTTTTCTCCTACTATCGTGCAATAAAATAGTGTGTATGATTGATATGAGCTTATATAAGATTACATATCTTGGTGCTTATATACATTGATTAGTTTATTTTCAAAGATGTTTTTTAGAATTGCTAGAGGCAATTTGACTCAAATTGTGGGCAGGAAGCAAAGTCCAATCAGAAGAAATTAAATGCAACTTATATTACACGTATAGGGATTATCTAAGACTTGTATTTTCTAGCTAGAAAGAGTATTAAAATTTTCTAATGTATAAGATTTTATTTTTTTACGTCTTTAGATTTTCCAAAAACTCGTAGTTTCTTCTTGAATCACTGTTAAGATAATCTCAATAAATCTTGGTTGTTTCAGGACATATTTTTACGTAATGAAATGTTTGTTTTTGCTTTAGTCGAATTAAACATTTAAATCACTTCTTAAGTCTTGAGTGCCTAAAATAATCTTTCTAAGACCATCTTCAACCCTGCACCAAAATTTGCATGATTTAGCACGATTTTACACTTAATCTTGCACCAAACTAAAAATCATTTCCAACCCATTATACCATAAGTTGCACCAAATGAATAGTATTTAACAATTTTCTTCATTTTTTTTAATTCTTAACAATTATTTATCTCAAAATTTATTTATTTATTTATTTTATTATTACATAAATTATTAAATAAATAATTACGTTGCATTCATTAATAAATTTAAAAATGTAGTACAATTAGTAGAAATACAATAACTAAGAAAATATCATATCATAATATTGAAAAATAGTGTAATACGTTTCGAATCGCAAAATCATGATATTACAAAATCGAAATAGTAATCACAATTAATTATTATTGATTAAATAATTATAATTTATTACAAATGCACATAATAATAATAATATAATTAAATTTAGAATTAAGATTTATTGTATAACAAAATGGACAAATATACCCTTAACAAAAATTGGTGCAAAGTGGAAGAGAAGGGTAAAAGGGTATTTATATATTTTGGTGCAAATGAATAGTGTTGCACCAAATGGCACAATGGGTTGGAGGGGATTTTTGGTGCAATTTGGTGAATTATGGTGCAATGAGGATGGGTTGGAGATGCTCCGACGATTTTAGTGCAAATATATCTGTGCCAAACTCCTTTGTGGTTTTGATAAAAGTTATATTTTTACTAAATTTTGAAAAAAGTTGATAAAATGTATGGATAGTTGAAAGTAGATTAAAATTATGAATCCCATAAACATTTTTGAGAAAAATAAATTTTAGAAAATGAAAGCAAATAAGGATGTTTTAGAAGGTCGATTACAAACATTAATGACAATAACTTTATTGAATAATATGTTCGTCTCAATATTCACTTATAAATTTATTACCATTATTATTATAGTGCTAGTTGTTACACTTTTTTAGAACTTCTTGTTTCGGACAAAAGTATGTAGATTTTTAATTGCTTCAATATAATGGACACAATGGAGGAAAAGCGTTAGAAATTAGACGTTTGACATGCTTATGGTTAAATCATCAAGGACTTCGATGACAAAGTTTATTTCAAAGAATTTAGCGTTTACAAGTGGTATCGACGGATTTTGTATTGCTTTTTCAATATGTTCTTCTATAGATTCGTAATAGCTAGAGATCCACGAGAACATCAATATCAACTCTATACTTCATAAGCATGGATCATGTCATCCGTCAATCGATTAAGTCATGGGGTGTCAAAGTAATTGGGTAATCAATGATGAGAACCCTAAAGCAATTGTCAACTCGAGACGCCATCTATTGGAAATATTGAAGAGGAGAAAATGGAGATAGAAACTTGAACAAGATGAAATGAAGAATATGGCTCGAACACGTATATGATACGCTATCTTAAAAACAATATTTATCTCATCTAGTATGCTTTTATGATTTCTGACAAATAATTTAGAACATTGACAAGCCTTCAAGGAAGAAGCATAAAAGCACAATTGATTCTTCCTAGTTGAACTTGTTGAAAACTTTAAGAAGTTTGACTATTTGATGAATGAATTGGAATATCTCAAGTAATGATTTACTTGTTGTTTCTTATATTTGAAAATGAAAACCTATCATCTATTTATAGTATTTCTATTTATATGCCTCGATCAGGTCCCAACAATTTATAAAAAGTTGGAAACTTTTCATGAATCAACACTAGATTTTAAATGAAAAAACAATCGAACGGCTATAAAATTGAACCATGCGTACGCAGGTTATATCCTTGCATATGCATAGTAGTAAGGCCGTACCTGTGTTTCGCAAGGCCAGAGGCAAACTTTGAAATTTGGGCTCTTAAATCATAATAAGCAAGCAATCAATTTTTTTTTTCATTTATAAGAGTTTTATGAACTAAATCTGTTAACTTAAAATCAACAATGAACAAAAACTAAAATAAAATATTCAAAATAAAAATACAAAAATGTTCTAAACGATCACTTAAATACACTAACTAAAGTCACTCAAATCACAATAGCTAACACAAACTGAAAATTTGAATGTCAAAGCATTGTATCAACTCATAGCATATACTATAGTTATATATAATAGATGTGATAGAGTGGTAGACCATTCAGGAAAAAAAAATAGTGAATGAACCAAAGGGAACAGGCGAATTCATAAGAATGATAACATAAATACATACATAATAATAAATTAACCAACATGAAGTACTAAATTCGTGAATCCCTCAAGACATAATTTATAAACCAAAGGCAGTTGAATCAATATATATATCATCATCAAGCTTTAAATAACATAAATACATACATAATAATTAATTAAATAATGGGTAGTACTATATTCACGAATCTATTGTAAGTCATAATTCATAAATCGAAGGCAGTTGAATCTGTATATATGATCATCAAGTTTTAAAGAAAATCACTCAAAGAAAGCCACAAAAAAAATCTTGATCTTACGCCTCCTATTTTATGTGATTGGACTAAAACTATTCAAATTCTGTGGAGATGTTGGCAGATCTTACATTGACAGATCGATCTGATTATCTATATCAAAGATAAGAGCACCCAAAATGTGCAAAATATATTTCAGAAAGCAAGTGAAAATTTTGACACAAAAAAGGGGTGTAGAGTGCATTCAAATTGGTAGCAATATTGATGTATATCCTTACTTTTGTTCCACAATGGATTAAGTATTCCTAATTCAAATCCGCAGTACTCCAAAACCACAATACTCACACTCAGCACCAAAATAGAGATCAAATAACAGAGTGATGCAAATCTAACAAAGCAAAGCAAATAATCCCACGAACAAACCTATTATTGAAAATATTTGTATGAACAACAAAATAATTTATTTATATAATTTCCCAAATTATCAACCCTCATTGGCTCTCTGTTTCTTACATGGCCATAAAATATAGAGTTTTCCAAATGGGAAAAAAAATCACACACAATATAGAAACTAATCGAAATCCATGAAAATGCTTTATTTAAAAAAAAAAAAAAAATCGATTAATCTAAAAATTGTGTCATAGTAAAAGTCATAAAAAACTAATAGAAATCTAGATATAATAACAATTAATTAATTTTCGCTTCAATCATATATATAAAATAAATATCAATAAAACAGATCAGGTAAATCAGCAAAAAAATAAAATAAAAAAAATCAAGCAATTTAACTTTAAATGCATACAATATTGTTACTTGATTTACAATATCACTGTTGAAGAAGTTTCATTATTTGGTGCAAGAGTGAACGTCGAGTATAAAATGGTCAGATTTTAGAGAAGTTGTGAATTTAAGAAGAGGACTAGGTTTTGATTTAACAAGATAGTTATTGAAGATTTTGAACGTAATTGGTGATTTTTTTTTAAAGAAAGAAATGAAAAAAAATTTATTTTTGAGCCCCCTAAAGAGTTAGGCCTGAGGCGGAAGCCTCTTGGGCCTCTTCTCAAGTCCAGCTATGCATAGTAGAAGCAAAATTGCTTCAATTTTCTGTAGACAATTCCTTGTGTATGCATGGCCATTTGGTTTTTGTGTACACATAGGCATAATTTTTTACATTCCAATTTATTTTCAATTCATCAACTTGGGCTAAATAAATCTCTTTTCATGTCCATAAACTAATATAAAAACATTATTTTGAACAAATTTATAACAATCCCCCACTTATTCAAAATAATGTCGATCACAATTCAAACTTAACAGCACTGTGCATAAGGATTAGATATCATTCGATTTGAATATAACCAGAGTGAAAATCTCACAAAGTATTATTGAAATTTCAGGTAGCATGATAGCTTTGAACTAGTCATTCCTATGATAATACCGTTGAAATCACACACACAAGTGTTAAGTTTTCACAAATTTCATAAACCCGTTTAGTGCTATTATGGCTTTACACTTATCATATTCGTTATACTTTTAAGAGAGAAATTACAACTCTCTATTGAGGCAACACTACGTCGAAGTTCACATAGGTGAAGTTCTTTCAATATTTTTGTTACTTTTAGAGATATTTGTATTTCGTACTGAATCTCATTAAGAGTTTTATTAACTCATCCCTCCAATCTTAACAACCAACACTATTTATCAAGGATAGAGTTTTATAATAGGCTAATAGTGCTGAAACTTATCCACTTATCGAATGACTTGTTATTGCCCTTTAAACCTAAATATACTTGTTTAGTATAATTAGATATGGTTACCATCATTGGTAAACTTTTAATCAAGGAGTTTCAACCTCATTCTTCTTGATGTTGATCTTACTAACCTCTTATAAGAGGTTTAATCAACTAATCATCTACATTCTCACTAGACTTAACATAAGTGAGAGAAATTACTTCATGCTTGATTAATTTTCTCACATACTCCTGTATTAGACTCATATGTTTAGACCTTTCATTATATACTTTATTATATGCTCGTGCTAAGGTGGCTTGACTATCACACAAGATAGATATCGAAGAAATATCCTTTGCACCCAAAGGAATTCATAAAGAAGATCCCTTAGCCATTCAGTTTCTTTTCCTGTTTCGACCAATGCTACAAACTCGGACTCCATTGTTGAGTGTGTAATGCATGCTTGTTTCTTAAACTTCCAAGAAATTACACTTCCTCCAAGAGTAAACAGCCAACTAGAAGTAGACTTGTTTTCTCCCGCACTCGATATCTAATTAGATCGGTATATTCTTCAAGAATAGTTAGGAACTTTGTATATTGTAATCCAAGGTTTTTTGTTTTTTTTTAAATAACCAAGAACTCTTCCTATGGAATTCCAATATTTCGAACTTGGATTGCTAGTAAACCTACTTAGTTTACTCACAACAAATGCAACATCGGGTTTTGTACATTGTACCTTGCATACTCAATTTGAGCTATTGATCTTCCATCATTCTTTACTAACTTGATACTTGAATCCAATGGGGTATTTACCTTTTTAATGTTCAAATATTTGAACTTATTTATCACATTCTCAATATAATGTGATTTGCTTAACGAATAACCCCTACCATCTTTCTTAACTTTAATACCAATGATAGTGTCCACTTGTTCAAGACCTTTTATTTTAAACATGGAAGATAAAACATCTTCGTTTCTTTAATCCCTTCTAAGTCATTACTAATAATTAACATATCATTCACATAAAGACATACAAATGTAATAATATTATCATATACTTTGATATACAAGTATTTTTCAACCGAATTATGAATAAAACCAGATGACATAATAGTAATGTCAAATTTCCCATGCCATTTTTTATGGGCTTGTTTTAAACTATTTAAGGACTTGATTAGTTTGCATACCTTATGTTCATTTTTTGGTAGAACAAATCCTTCAGTTTATTCCATATAGACCTCCACTTCAAGATCTCCATTTAGGAATGGTATCTTGACATCCATTTGATGAACATGTAAATCATAAATAGATGCTAATGCAAACAAGATCCTAATCAAAGTTATCCTAGTCATGGGTGCATACGTGTTAAAGTAATCTATTCAGTCCTTTTGTCGATACCCTTTAGTTACTAATCAAGCTTTATACGTATTGAGTGTTGCATTGAAATTATATTTCCTTCTAAACACCCGTTTACAACCAATAGATTTATAACCCTTTGATAAATCAACTATTTCCCAAGTGTTATTCGATATAATAGAATCTATTTTATTATTTATTACATCTTTCTAGAATATGCAATCTCTAGAAGACATTGTTTCCTTAGAGATTTTAGGATCACTTTCGACTTGAAGAACAAAAGGAATTGTTCTTACATCATCCTTTATATTTCCCTCTACTAAGTAGAAAGAAATAATTTGAGAATCTATTTCATTCAATTCTAAACATTTTCTTTTCTAGTTCTTTTACTTATTCGGGGATCACTTTTAACATCTCTTGTAGATGTCCCTTCTTGTGATTATCTAGAAATCAAAATGTCTACAGTAATTTCATTTTGAGAATTTCTTGTTATCAATACATTCTCGAAAAACTTCATATTCCTTGATTCTATTATAACATTTGATTATAAGTTTAATAACCTATAGACTTTGCTATTTAAAGCATATTCCATAAAGGCACATTTAATACCTCTAAGATCTAATTTAGTTCTCATAGAATCTGTGTTTTTGTAATAAGGAAAACACCCCACACTTTGAAACCTTATCCATTTCCAAAGAAATCATATTTTCAGAGCATTGATGTATTATTCCATTTTGTTCACAAAATATATTGAATTCATTAGAGAAGTATTCTCCACCTCTATTACTTCTTAAAGTCTTTATGTTTTTTCCTAATTGATTTTCAACTTCTACGTTATACACCTTAAATGCATTGAACGCTTCATCTTTATGTTTTAAAATACAACCATAAGTATATCTAGAATAATCATTAGTGAATGTAATGAAATATCTATTACCTCCTCTTGTTAGCATACCATTCAATTCACATATATTAGAATGCACAAGTTCAAGTAATTGAGATTTTCTTTCTACATCATGAAATGGTTTTATAATAATCTTTGATTTAATACACGTTTCACACTTTTCTAAGTTATCAACTTCACAGTGTATTAATCCACATTTAACCATTGTTTTCGTAGTGATAATTCCTATATGTGCTAATCCACCACGCTATAAATTAAATGAATCAATAACATAAGCAAAAAAAATTGTTTTTATTATAATCATTCTTAAAAGTACAAAATTTGACTATTCATTCAGTACAATAGCCCTTTCCAACATAATATCCATTATGGGTTAGTACAAGTTTTCCCGACTCAAATACAGATTTGATTCCCGATTTTTTTAAGAGAACCCCACTTGTTAAGTTCGTATTCATTTTCGGTACATATAGGACATTGGTCAAAGTACTCTTATCGTAATACACATGGATGGTTGTGCAGGTATCATACCACCAACCCTAAATCTTGCTTTGGATTGCATTGAGTCTCAAATACTCATCCAAGTCATTTTCTCCATTGTTCTTTCTTGTATTTGTTATTTTTTTAACTTATACACTTGCGAGTTGTTGTTTGGATTGAAAAATGAGATTTTGTGTGCCTAGGTGGATTAATGAACTTTTTTTGTGATTTGGAAAGAACGAAAAACAAGCGTATTGAATGTGAGGAAATGTTAAAGTTTCCTAATTAGTACTACTACATTTTACTTTCTTAAAGTAGTTGGAGAATGAAATTCGTCAATTCACAATAAGCATGAACTCTATCAATCTTTGTACATTTTTTTAAATATATTTTTTCAGTCTCTATTTTTCATCTCACTAGTAAGACGAAAGAAGTTTTAACCAAGCTAATACAACAAAATGTGACTCTGCCCTTATCAATCGCTCTTTAACAATATGAAAAGCAAATAAGAAAAAGTATATAAAAATAAAGAAATATGTATACGTTCCATTAACATCTTTTAGCAACCAGACTTTGAAAATAATTTATTCATAGGTTTCATGGGAAATATGAATGTAATTTAATATTTAACATTATTAGTTCTCGTTTAAACCTATATATTAACANCATTATTAGTTCTCGTTTAAACCTATATATTAACATGTTTTAAATATATTACTATAATTTCGATAGGTAAACCACAAATTAAAGTTGAACAAAACAACAAATAATAGTTTGATTTGGTTTGAAAAAATTTCAAACCGCCTAAAATGGTTGAGTTGAAAATACCGCCCAGACCCAACCATATTCACCCTTAGGTATCGTATAGTTTCAATTCTAAATTTAAAGATTGTGTGAAAGTGATTATTTGAAAATAACATTTTTAGAGAATGTGTAAAAAATAAAGAAGAGTTATGAGAAAAAGTGAAATAGACATCACCAAATAAATCAACAAAAATAAATTAATATTTTGCATAAATAGGAAATTGACATAAATGATCCCAAATATTTGCCCTTCTTGCGCTTTTGGTCCAAACTTTTGAAATTTGGGTCTAATGTCCCAAACCTATACCATTAGTGCGTATTTGGTCTTTTTTGGATGGAATCCGTTCAAAATGGCTGTTGATTTTGCGAGCAACTTCATATTCCTTTCTTTCTTTTTATTGCAAGGACAAATATGTTAAGTCTAAAATATATGTTTAAATAACATTGAAAAGAAAAGAAAAGAAAAGAAAACAACCTACAAAAATCTTACCTTCTTCCACCCACCCAACTGTCCCACACACATTTTTTTGCCGTCGCTGATACATAAAGATTCAACCCTAGATCCAAATCTAACCATCATAGTTGATGAAACAATCGATGCTGCTTCGAATTGGAAGACATATACACCTCGTCAACAATTATGTGAAGGAATAGCTTTTGGAAGCTCACATTGGTGGTGGTGGTGGAAGCTCACATTGGTTAACGAAGGAGCCTGTAGTGGTGGTGGCACTAGCAGTTTGGGGTGAAGGAAAACATATGAATTTTTTTGGCCTTTTGGTTAATTTTTTTTGGGGATTCTTTTTGCCCTTTGGTTTAGTTAAATTCTCTCTTTTTTGTTTTGGTTTAAGTGGAAATTACACCATGTTGGAAAATATATGATTGG
>CAIGRB010113408.1:0-14462 GCA_903798255.1 Fraxinus quadrangulata
ATATTCAACACACAAACCAATAAAATTACTTTAAATTTTAACCACACATTCTTCAAAAAATATTATTTATTACTTTATTTTCAACACAATAATAGGTGACAAACAATGCCTAAATTTGACACTCTTGTTGATAGGTGGGTGACTTGACGAGACTATGGTGGTTGGATTAGATGAGTGAGATGTGAAAGATTGTGTGAAATTATGTCAAGTGTAAATTTAGTAAGCCAGAATTTACTTGTAGTAGGATTGGTGAAATAGTTTGAAGAGGACATTTCTTTTCACACTTAAATCAGAAATTAAGCCCAAATTTGAGTATAATTTTTACGAGCATGGAGGATGTAAAATGTGATTTTTTCAAAAAAATATATAGTTAAAAAGTAAGATTTTTTTGTTCAATTTACGTGTAAAATTATTTTTACGGGAATATATTGCTGAAAACAAGTGAAAAAAAAGTAGTTCTGAAAAATAGGCTTAAAACATGGACTAAATCCCCTTAAAACACCAAGTTCAATATAACTCAAGTATAAAAAGTAAATATAAATGTTATTGCAACACAATCTAGGATGACCTAAAGGGCTGAATTAGTTGAGATTTGCCATCCAACTTTTGTTATACACTCAATTAATTATTGAGATATCATTTCGTGAGAAAGAGTATTTAACAAGTGTTAAATAGTTGTTAAAAGTGGAAAATTAAAATTAACGACACGTTAATTTAAAATGATGAGCGGACAACATATCTCAACTCGAACAAGTTATGCTGTTCATAGGTGACGCACCTAAAATACAAAGTAACACGAAGTACAATTAGAATTAGAAGTCGAGAAGGTAAAGATCAACTCCACATGAAGACAAACTAAAGAATCAAGCTCAGTCTTAGACCAATGAACCAAATTAAAAATGCAAACTTTGGAACGAAGCAACAGCTCTTTTTATTTTCATTAAACATACATAACCAGCATCACTTCAGTCGAAAAAGATCAAATCCTTAACAAGAGTAAGGGAGACATACTAGGATACTAGAAAGTAGAAGGAAACAGTATAGAAGTTCAGCACACAAGGGAGATGGGGAAACTACAGAGCCTTCAAGATTTCTTCGGCACTTGAAACGGTGAACTCTCCACCAGCCTCAACATTAGCAACTTTCACCTTCAAGTCCTCAACCAGGAGAGCGAACCTCCTAGACCGCGTGCCAAGACCTTTTTCCGAGAGGTCAAGCTCGAGACCAAGTGCTTTAGTGTAACTTGCAGAGCCATCAGCTAGAAACTTTACGTGCTTATTGTCCGGGTAAGTCTTTGCCCATGCCTTCATCACAAATGGGTCATTCACTGCAAACAAGGACGATATAAAAGGTCAGATATCAAAGAGTCGTTCCAAGTGAAAACATCGGGGTTTTAAATTTTCTCTGCTATGAAGAAACACGAAATTAGATATTCTATGTGGTCTCTTAAGATCTTAAATAACTTCTAAAGTGATGCCCCTTCACAATGATAAACATAAAACAACGAAGGACATCAGCTCGAATAAATTATATTGTCTCTAATTCCAATTAAGAGTTCACTGGGTTCGTTCAAAGCTTTCAGTTTACAATACCAGAAGAACAAAATTATTCAAATTGACAAATATGAGATTTAGAGAACAACATAATCAAACTTCGAAGCCTAGCTAGTTTCGATTGGGATGTCATATTTGACAGTACTTTACAAAAATAAGCACCATCGTTGCAAAATGTGGATCCCTTTTGCAGCATAATTACAAACACATTCTCAATTAAGGTAAACAAGATAATTTCTATCTCCAATTAAAACTTTACAGAGAATTGATGCCCAGTTCATTAACATTTTCTACATAGAGCTAAGTAACACAGCTTATATGACTTTTTCAACGCTACTTTTGCTACAATAAACAAATATCATAATATACAATTCGTAGACGATTAATCAATTTCCAGGAAAATCATTTCTTATAACTTCATCTGACTTTTTTTTAGAAAAGCATCATAATGACCCAAACAGTTCAACAGATTAGATATTATTTCAGAATCATTAGATAATAGTCCATAAAAAATTAATATAAATCATACCGCTGATGCACAAGATTTCATCAACTCCCTTTGACTTCAACTCGTCAGCCTTCTCAATGAACCCGGGCACATGCTTCATGCTGCAAAACCCATCCACGCAATATAAAAAAAGGCACAAAAAACCACGCAATTGAATAATCCGCCCAAAATTGACACAATCAAAAACAAATATTCAAATATACAAAACAAAGTTTCCCGGCCGGGGAACAGACGATGATTACAGATCGGAAATTACCTGCAAGTGGGAGTGAAAGCACCTGGAACAGCAAAGAGTATGACCTTTTTACCGGCGGCAAGGGAGTGAATTGAAACGCTCTGGAGTTGATCCTGCTCATCAAAATAAGCTAGGGTTCCATCGGGAATTGAGTCACCAACTGCGATCGGAGCCATTGACAGTAAAATTCAGTAAAACAACAAAATTTTTCGACGAGACACGATACTGTACCACCGTATATAATATATATAGCAGTTTGTGGTGGACGTGAAATGAGCTATGAATTCCACTCAAAAGAAACAATTTGGCGTCCGCCAGCCGGCTTCTTTTTAGTTAAAGACAAATCGGCCAATTCCTAAGCACCATTTTTAATACCGTTTGGTAGAAATTTTTCTGCAGTATATTTTTTGAGGAGTGATTTTGTGTTTTTGGTGGAGATTTAATTTAATTAATTTTAATTACATATTTTATGAAATTTGTACTTTTTTAGCCATATATTTCATCAATTTCTATCAAAATTTATTAATTTTTAATCACTATCAAAAAAGTTTCTAAAATAAAAAAAAAATTATTTTAAAAAACCTTTTTTAAAATTTAAAAAAATTATTTTTTATTTTGTTAAAATTTATTTTATATATAATGCAAAGTTACCATTTTACCCCTTTTAAAATTAATGAAGATGGTGAAAAGAAGTTGGATGACCATGATAAAACGTTATATGAAATTAGGTGTCCATTGTGAAATAAAATAAAATTGGATAATAATTGTGATATTAAAGTATAAAGTTGGATAATTATGGTGAAACAAAATCAAATTGGGTGACCATGGTGACACGAAGTATAAAGTTGAGTGACTATTGATAAATTTAACTCGTAGATAGCACCATAAGTTAAATATTATTTAATTATTTAAATAAAATCATTTTTAACTTTTTTATAGATACAATCTTTGATAAACTTGAAATTAAAGTCAAATAAAAAGTTTTTTTAAAAAAAAAACTAAGAAAAAATAAAACACGAAAAAAGAAAAAAATAAAAAATCTAATAAAGCACTCAGAGGGAGGGAGAGGAATGAAAAAATTCATCCGTTTATAAAATGAAAAAAAAAGTGTGTAGGCGCGAAATAAGGTGTTTTGCCCGAGTGTCGAACCTAGGTGGTGTCTAGGAGCAGCCTAGACGAGTTTTTTAGAACACATATTAGTCTTTATTTGATCCCCATTATTTTCAAAATATGAATATCTATCTTATTTTCAACTATACATTCCTAATAAAAGAATATTACATGTAAATTTAATTTTTAAAAATTTTTTAATTACATATTCTCTATCAACATATTATTTCAAAATGCATTTTCATTATAAAAATGGGGCTCAAACAAACTCATATTTTGTATATATTAATTTCTTTAACTAAATTTAAAGAAAATTTCAAATGTAGGGGAGACAGTCACCATCCTTGCCCCCTAGGCTCAGCCACCGTGTCAGATTATATTCAAAAATTATGATCGCAACATAGTTCAGAAAGCCTTCCAAATTTAAGGTTCGATTTCGATCCATCTCACATACTCATCACAAATATTCCCAATATATCCAACTATTCACGGTACTTCCCAAATATGTTTCATCGTTGAACTGGTTGAGACTAATTGGAAAATCTCTACTGTATTTTTGAATTGGTAGTTAGGTAGCACGTAAATAGAAGGAGTTTCGATTTATGTGACATTGTTGACTATTGAAAACTCGATAATGCATTTTATGGATTGCTACGTACATTGCTTTTATTTTCTTAAAATAAAAATTGAATCGCGTCTAAATTTGAATGGGAAATATAAATCTGTTTTATCAATCATGAATGAAGACGAATGTTAGAGAAAAGACACCACTTAAAACAAAAAGAGGTCTGATAAAATATAGCCTAATGGCTACTTTACACGTTAACACCTTTCTAAATCGAATTCTCACTCAGAAACGGACATTGGATTTGATACATGAAAAAGGGGCTGCTACTATTATTTTCAATCAAGATGAATTACCAACTGAACAGTTCTGTAGATAAAACTCGGCAGCTAACCCATTGACAGAGAGAAAAAATTCAAAATATACGAAAAAATATAAACCCCTGGAACGTAAGATTCTCCTTTTCCATTGGCCTTCAAGAGCAAGACAGGCAAAGCAATCACTAACAGGCAAAACTCTTAGAACTCGAGATTCTCCTTCTTGTCATAACCATAATTATACAGACGGTACCGGTAAATGATAGTTTCGCTTAAACAAGAACATATGCTCGTGATTTTGGTTTGTCAAGTAGATAGTTATGCCAACATTTCTTTTCATCAGTTTTTTCGATCCATAATTAAGTTTCTTGTCCAGTAATACGAAAGAAAGTCTTATGAATATATGTAAAAAGAAAAGATTGATCACCGGTCAATCTACCATCGAAGAAACTATAATCGGATACAGATTGATTTAATCATGTGTCAATCAACACAATCACTATGAACTAGCCATAAGGTTGAGCGCAAAAAATTACTATAGTTGGGCATTGGAAGAGTTAATGAGCCTGAATTTATGTTTAGCACCCAAAAAAAGCACCTTCGGATGCTAATTCATATTTGGATGTGGAAAAAGGGCTTATTGCGAAAAAGAATCTCTACAAAATTTGTTTTCAATATTACAACAGACTCGACCATTGCCTGTTTACTAGTCTCCTGAAAGATTCATGTACTCAAAAAACAGTCAAAATAAGGTAATAGTTCAATGTATTGATAGTTGATAGCTCCATCAAACAAATCTTACTACTCTGCATCTCCTGCTTCATTCCCTAACTCTGCGTTGCTCGTCTCACCAAGTGTAAACCGAATAAACCTCCTGACTTTTATATTCTCCCCAAGGGCAGCAACAGTTTGCTTTACCAGATCCTTCACCAAAATGCTATCGTTTCTAATGAAGGGCTGTTCCAAAAGAGTAAGCTCGCTAAGCCTCTTTGAAACCCTTCCCTCGACAATCTTCTCCCTTATATTCTCAGGCTTCAACTGAAGATCTTCCCTCTGCATCTCCAGTTCCTTCTCTTTGTTGACCATGCTTTCTGGGACATCTTCAATGGATACGTACTGCACTTGTGGGCAGGCAACAACCTGCATCGCCAGATCATCAACCAATTCTTTGAAGTTTTCACTTCTACCCACAAAGTCTGTTTCACAATTAACTTCAAGTAGAACTCCAATGCGGGAATCATGAATGTAGGACCCAATTCTGCCTTCAGCAGCAAGTCGTTTAGACTTTTTGTCAGCAGCAGAAAGGCCTTTCTTCCTTAGGTATTCTTGTGCCTTCTCAAGGTCTCCTCCAGTTTCAGAAAGGGCTTTCTTGCAATCCATCATGCCAGCTCCAGTTTCCTCTCGCAATTGTTTAACCAGTGCAGCTGATATTGTTGCTTTTGGAGTCCTACATTGTTGCATCAGATTTAGTAACTAATGTAATGATGCAAGGACAAATACATACAATATAGGATGAAGATCAAAGGCACGATTAGTATGAAAAATACAAATTATTGCAGCGTTGAACTGGTATTACTACTTTTCTCTCTTTTTTTCCTCTGTGTGTCTCTGTGGGTGGTTGATTGGGTAATGATCCACAGGTCTATGGGGTACAAGAACGTTGATAATACCAATGTCTTAAAAACTGAGCGACCATTGACCTGATAGGGTCAGGGTCGAACCAATGGTAAAAAAAATTAAATAACTGGTTCCATTCACCAGATCGTGCAGGTGAACCTTCCTGTTCCTAGACTCTTTAACAGGTATTCACTTTACGGTTTTCTACATCGAAACTGACCGTTCCAGTCGAACTGGCAGGTGTGTTTTAGTTCTTATAACATTGGATATTACAATTCATGCTAGAAAAATTATACTGCAATCAGGTGGCTGGATTCAGTTTGCACTTTTTACGAGTTCCTAAAAAATTAAAGGTACCAAAAAGACAGTGATATAATACGATGTTTAAGCATTACCATGCAGCTTCAGAAGCTGACAACTGATACATAGCAAACACCATCCACACGCAACTTTTAGGATGACCTCTATTTAGTTTTTTGCCTCGTTATCATGCTTAATCTTAACCAACAGATGAGCATCAAGTTGCATGGACATATTTAATAGAGCATATACTTACTTCTCTACGGTTTCCTTGGCATCAATGGCAGGAGGTTCCTGTTTTCCAGATGTGGGCACCAATTTAGCAGCAGTTTGTGCTGCGACTTCTGCAGCAAAATCTTGGCTTTTCCTTTCCAGACCTTCTCCTAAATTGTAGCGCATGAATCTCTCCACTTTGATGTTCTCTCCAACTTTTGCAATCGTCTGCTTCACCCAATCCTTCACCACAATTTTATCATTCTTGATATAAGGCTGTTCCAATAAGGCCAGCTCCTCTAACCTCTTATTTATCCGGCCATCAACAATCTTAGATCTAATCTGCTCTGGCTTGGACAATAGATCTTCCTTTTGCATTTCAATTTCCTTCTCCTTATCAACAATATCTTTAGGAACATCTTCAGTACTAAGATACTGTACTTGAGGGCATGCAGCCACTTGCATGGCCAAGTCCTCAACCAATTCCTTGAAAATGTCACCTCGAGCTACAAAATCTGTTTCACAATTCACCTCTACTAAGACGCCTATCCTGTTATCATGAATATATGAACCAATTCTTCCTTCAGCTGTGACCCTACTGGATT
This sequence comes from Fraxinus quadrangulata, assembly GCA_903798255.1. Classification (NCBI taxonomy): domain Eukaryota; kingdom Viridiplantae; phylum Streptophyta; class Magnoliopsida; order Lamiales; family Oleaceae; genus Fraxinus; species Fraxinus quadrangulata. Next base: position 7,024 of record CAIGRB010113408.1, read on the forward strand.
TCTTATCTGCACTTGCTAAACCTTTCTTTCTGAGGTATTCCTGAGCTTTAACTATGTCTCCTTCAGTTTCAGATAGAGCTTTCTTGCAATCCATCATTCCTGCTCCTGTTTCCTCACGCAACTGCTTCACAAGAGCTGGTGTAATAGCAGCTGCAAACAGGCGGAACAGATCAAGAAGGGAATGGGCAGCGAAATAAGAAGTTATTAAATATGATTTATTTAAAAACTAAATCTAAGAAGTGGTTATCCATTAGTAGATTACATCTATTCTCTTTTTCAGCACTTTCTTTACTTGGTGCAATACTTCACTTAAACCCAACCAATTAGACTCATAAATGAATGTCACCCAAGAAAGATGAAAACGATATGAAAGAGATTTTAACTTTTGAGAGGTGTAAAAAGAAAATAATCCCGTAAAATGTTTTTTTAATAGAATTTTATTTTATTCAATGTGTTGACATAATCCCTTATGTTCAGCAAAAAAATTAAATCCCGCAGGTTCAATATTATAGTCACAAGTCATAACCTATTGGAGTAGGTCATGCATACAAGCAACATATGGTTATATTAGACATGACATTACATCTTTTCACAGTACATCATGTTCATTGAACTCAGTTGAAATGAGTTTCTCGATTAACTCGTTTTCAGAACATGAATATTTTAGAAAGTAGTTAGAAAGCTGTTGGCTGAATTCAACACGACACGGTTAAGTTAAATTCGAGAATCTACGTGCATATTTGTGTTATCTTATTCGTATTCCATGCATCAGTTTTGAGTTTTCGGAACCATAATGTTTTAGTTCTTCTTCACATTCCCATCGGGCTTCCCATATTTATTAATAGTATTTGCTAATTGAAGTTTTAGTATAGTTCAAATTCATACAGAAAAATCTAATTACTCAATCATGAAGGCATTGGTAATGCAAGTGACCTTTTTTAAGATGCACGAAATGAAAAGCAAAAAGCAGAAGAATAGACCTTTGGACGTGGCTTCTTTTGGTGAAGCAATACCACTTTCCCCAATTGGGTTGGGCACATTTCCATTCTTTTGAAGGTTGATTCCCCCCTCTTCCTCTTCAACAGATGTGATCAATGAATTTTCACTACCAGCAGCAGAAGTTTGTGCCTGGACGTCACTTACAGCCACATTGTCTACATTGTCATCCTGATTCTTGATAACATCTCCACTAATCTGACTTTCTGCAATGTAAGACAAAAGGAAACTAGTTTTTAGGAAAGCAATAATTTGTCATGAATGAAACTCTCTCCATAAAACATAGAATCTCATCAAATATCTCTCCATAAAACATAGAATCTCATCAAATATCTCATAATATATCTCATAATTCACATTATGTAAAGCATTCAAATTATCATGTCTGGGCTGTATTCTCCTACTCAACATGTAGTAGATATTTGTTAAGTTGTACTTAATAAGGGCCTATTTAAATTCTCAGGGTTAGGTGCAGTGATTCTTCACCTTGTTCGGCAGAAGGAACTTCACTATCTGGTTTCTGACTTTGCTCTTCCTCTTCTGCTATCACATCAGCAGCAGCCTTCTCTGTAACTCGTTCAGCTATCTCCAATGACAAGGTCTGATCAGCTATTTCTCCAGATAACTCGGATTCTTTTTCATTCACCGTTGCATCCATCACAGGAGGTTCTCCAGATAACACAGATTCACCTTCTGTGGCAGAAGCCTCTGAGCTATTTGGTTCCTGACTTAGCTCTTCATCTTTTGCTATTAAATCATCAGGAGCCTTTTCCGTAACTTCTTCTACAGTCTCTGATCCCCAGGCCTGATCAACTAATTCTCCAGAAAACTTAGCTTCTTCTTTGTTTTCTATAGCATCAGTAGGAGAAGGTTCCTCAACAATTTCATCATCAGCAGAGGGGATTCCATCAGCAGTCAAAATCACAGAGCTCACCTTAACTTCTTCAATGCTTTCAGCAACATCTTTAGATTGTGAAGAATCAGCAAGTATACTTTCAGGGCCCTCTTCCTTGTCCAAGGTTTCAGGTACAATACCATCCATTGTTATGGCTCCTGAATCTGCACCCTCTACATCTTCCTGTGTTTTTTCAACTAGTTCATCTTCTTTCGCAATTTCATCCAAAAATGCAGAAATGTCTTTATTACTGCGAAATGCTAACAGAAAAGGGTTAGTTGCTGTATGTACAACACCCTGGCTAAGCTTGGAATCCAACTCTGCAGCAGCTTCTTCCTTTTTCATTGTCAATGTTACCTGTCCTCTAGTGATGCGCAACACTCTAACGCTGACTTCTTGACCTACTTCCAGTGAAGTTTCACCCATAACATTTGCAAAACTATCGTCAGCTTCCTCCGATACAGGCAGGAATCCTTCCTCACCTTCGGGTAAAGATATGAAAGCACCAGCTCTGGTTAAATTTTTCACTGTTCCCTCGAGATTTTGACCCTTCACAAACTTTGAGCTTTTCTTCACCTCATCTCTTCTCTGATTAGACTTTTGACCGAACTTTCTGGTAGGTCTAGATTTATCATTGCCATCTTTCTTGCTGGCATCATCACTGTCACGCATGGTTAAAGATATTCGGCCAGTCTCTGTGTTCGCTTCAATCAACCTTACTGTCACCTCCTGTCCAATGGAAACTACACTCCCAACATCCTTCACAAAGCTACTACTCAGATTAGAAACATGCACAAGACCGTCTGTAAAAGCTCCAAAATCAACAAAAGCACCAAATGGCTGGATTGATCTAACTTTTCCCGTGAAAGTTGCTCCAGGAATGAGTTCTTCGTTCTTCACAGGAGGCATCTCACTCTTTCTGATAGGCTTTGAACGTTTAGATTGGGCAGGAGTAGGATTAACATCTGCTTTGACAGATGATTCTCCACTTATGTTTGCAGCATCTATAGAAATTTCTGAAGCTTCATCATCTGCCGCAGGCAAATCTGCCGCCTCCACGGCAACATCAGTCCCAGTGGCAGACACTATATGGGTTTTTAGTTTGGACTGAAAACCACACGCAAGTTGTAGTTGGGGAAATAATCTAACAGATGTTGACAGAGGTAATATATACTTTTGTGCTGGTAATGTTTGTTTGTTAAACTTTCGCACGTTACTACATCTGGTTACACAATTGTTCTGTTTGGTTATAAAGAAAGATCTTGGGGTAAGTGAAATATTGTTTGTCGAACTTGGAAGTACAGGAGCCATGTTCACTTCAAAAGCAAAAGGAGAGTACAATCACCAAACTTTATCAACTTATCACCTGTAACATACATAAAATAGATGGACCTTAATAACACAATTTTAAATGTTTGCTCAACATCATCACATCAAACCTGAAAGCTAAAATATTATTACAGCTAGCATGAAATATAAGTATTATAACCTCATACCTATAGGCTCCTCAAGGCACTAAGATCCAGAGGATAAATAATTAAATACAGATAAGAAAAAATTGCACCTAAGGTCCACATTCTGCAGGTAAACGAACACTTGGGTTGCCAGTTTAATTTCCTGGCCAATGAACACCCATAATTCAAACTTTGTAAAAAGTTAGTCAGTCCTTCAAGTTTCATTTAAAAAAACTATTAAATTGTCATATGATTCTCATGTATTTCAAGGTATTTGTTAGAAAGACACATTTACCCTTGCTCAACAAAATAAATATTGGAGTCTGGAATGTCAATTGTAATTTTAGACTACCCAAAATGCTCATCCAAATCAAGAAATAAAAGTCGGAACGGGAAAGAATGCTTATTTACCTCTAAAACGGCACCTTAAGTGCAATTCTCCACAAAAAGAAAGCAACATTGCTAGTAAAAAGGTGATAAGTGATGTGCATATGAATGTACCTCAATGCCAAGTGTTATCAAGAACCGCTAGGATTTTAGTTTACTAAATGGAAACAAGATGAATTTTCTATCAGAGACCGTAATTTACAATGATTTAGAAACTGCATTTTAAAATGCAATATAAGTCCAGTATATGATTGATGTGAATAGGTGCACACACTATAAATCCATGTCCCATTTGATTTTCTAACAAAAAAATTGAAACTTTAATAGTCCAAATTGCATATATAAATATAAATATGAAATTGATCATTAAGTCTATCCTCGAGAGCTATGGCCTATCCCATTGCCCACAGATAATTAAGTCTCTATCATTCTCAAAATGGAATATAACAAACCAAGCCCCATTGACTGTTAATTTCAGGACCATTCTTAAACTCTACCTTCTCTCCATAGCCAGTCCCAATCCCATATAAAGGGTGTGGTATATGGTAGGTTGACAACTGCAGTAAAAATTATCACATCTTGTTACAGGAATCCTCGTGATCATGCTTACAATGAAACATCACTTCTAAATAACTATAACTATTTCAGACATAAAATCATTAATCTTGAAATATGAGAAAAATTTCACTGTTTTGTACAATATTCTACTAATTAACAAGGCTTTACCCCCATAACGATTGCAGCAAGAAAGATGCCTACTTTTACTGTCAATTTGACATAAGATTCCTCATTTTCCAATCGTTACTAGAACTTTCGGGAAGACAGAATTATTTATTTCAATGCAAAGTTCCCAAATTCATTTCAGATAATATCTCGAAATTAATAAACTCAGCCTACTTTACACCAACTGCAAGAATCTTATCCAAAAATCAATCAGCAGAAGAATTACTAAAAGCAGCCAAAATAAACTTAACTCATTAACAATAAAATCTTGAATAAAAGTGCAAACACACGAAAGACTTAAAGATTATTGTTTAAATTATTAAATGTTTTTGAACACACAAAATTTCGCAATTTAGCAGCGACTAGTTATCAAGACTCTAAAATTATGCCTAGTAATTAAACAGGTTACCTTTAGATTTCCAGAAGCCTGAATATATCGAATATATTTTAGTTGGCTCGCGGAGTTTGAGACTTTCGGCTGACCTCTCAAAGTTCTCTCTCTTTCATAATCATTTTGCTTCCACTGTTTGAAAGAGAGAGCGAGTACGTAAAATGGGGTAATTAAAAAGAGGGAAATGTAAGGTGGGGCTTAAAATCCTTATCCCATATCTTCATCTGCTTCACTAGCAAATTATGTAGCTTGGCTTGCTGCAGCTCGTTGAGCTAGAGGTTCAAAATGGGTGGGTCAGCGCGGACCCACCTACCTATGACTCAGAAAATATGGTTAGAACCCAATCTGGATTTTGTTTCAGAGTTTTGCTAGAGAGATGGGATCACGTCGGCCTGACTTTAGCATCCCCTGTTCGTACAAAGCCCAAGGAGCCGTGGACGAATGGCAAAACTCTTTCTTTCAAATCTAAAGACCAGATTGATTCACGATTAGGGTGGGTAATTTTTTCTTAGAACAGGTGGAATCGGGTTGAACTGATCCGTTTGACGAAATCTTCCACTAAATGGGTTGATTTTGGATCACTCATCGAGAGTCAAACAATTCCGCTCTTGTTTCGGAGAACTAATAGTGAATTTGATTTTTTCGATTTTCCCTTTTTGCTGGTATATTACATCACATCAAGATGCACCAAATCTTTGAATACTAGATCTTAAAATTATCTCACGTTAAAATTTCATTTTTCATACTTTTTTTTTTTTGTAGCAAAACTCAATGAATAATCAAAATTCAAATATAGACAATTTTATAAATATTAAACAAATTCTTAACTTTAATGCAACCCAATAGGAAAACAATCGCGCTACATTGCCAGTGAGTTAGTAACAGGGGAAATCTAGGCTGACGTGGCATTTATTAAAAAAAAAGGAAAAAACAAAAAAAAAGGAAGAAAATATGTTTCAATTTGCGTCAAACTCATTTTCATTATTCCTCCAAAATTTGAAAAACGTGATTGCAGCCGAAACCCTACTCTGTCCAATCGAAGGGTTCATCGCTGAATGCCTCACCATCTCCAGCCACTCATCGTCGAAAGGTTCATCGTCGTATTTTTGCACCATCCCACCATGCCTTGCTTCATATTTCTCTCTCATCCCCCACATTTGTCTTGCATTCTCTCTTATCGCTGGCCACTGATCTTTGATTTCGGTGGATCTTTAGGGGCCAACTAATTCCTTTTCATTTCTTGGCTTAAAAACTCCGAGAAGTTTGAGATTAGTCCTGAAATTGTTGAAGATCGAAGCACTTTTATTTATTACTCTATAATGTGTTTGCAAATGCAATGTGGGAAATAATGTTGTTTTAAATCTTTAAAAAATGTTGCTCATTTGCGAGTTTAGATTTGAGATTTGATTCCATTGCCATATTTTATCCAGCAGCCCATAATGAGTAACCTACATGTTTGTTCGGTGTAAATTACTGGTTTTGCTGTTGTTCCAAAATTAATTCTAGTTTGACTCTCTAGTGTTTGGTGTTTGTTTGCTGTGGTTTGGTGCCTGTGCGTTTTAGTTGTGCTATGGCATATGTAGTTTTCCTCTTGCAGCTTCTGATACTTCACTTTGTTTGTTTGTAGTTTAGAATGGTCGGAAAGAACTCTGAAATTGTCTTAGTTGTAGAGCTAAGACCCATTTCTTCAACGACCGCCCAAGTAAATGCCCATGCCCGTCATGTAAACGGGGATATGAGAAATGTTTTGTGGTGGAGAAGGAGATTGTCAATAAATGAAAATTATTTGTTTGCTACAGCAACAATTGTGGATTTTGGGAATGAGTTGTCAAAAAAAATCAAGTGGCACATCTAGTAGTGTTAACGATACATTTGTTAACCCTGTGATGAACGAAATAGTTGACAAAATGTCTTGCAGTTTCGAATCTCGAATTCGACCGATTGACCAAGAAGATCTCAAGATTTCAATCGACGTAACAATCCGACTGGACAAAGTAAGCATTGTATGGACTGCAAAATGAAATCAGCCTTCTTGATTAGTAGATATTGTTCAAAACTTTGTTGCAAATTAGACAGTTGATAAACTATGTCTATGTATTGGAACTTGAATTTTCACCCTTTTGTTGTAATGGAGATGGTTGTGTTGTAATGTGTTCGAATAAATCTCGCAAGTGTACGGGTTCGTTGTGCAAGTAATAAGTGTGATGAGAATGCGTTATCGTCCCACAGGGAGTAAAGACTACTTATGATGTAATTGATATGTTGAAATTCGTGGTTGTAACAAAATATTGTGATTTGCGATTAACTAAATGTAGTTTCAATGTAAATAATGAATAAATGCTTAACTTAAGGGTAATGAATGTATTGGATTTCCGATTCCACTAGTTGATCTTTAAATCATATTCTTGACTTGTGATAACTAACTCAATGCTTGTTGTGATGATCGATAATTCCACTATTAATTAGTATTCTTTTCCAAGATATACTAACCCTATGCCTCTTACGACACGATCCTATTCCTAGTCCGCATTCATATAACAAACATGCCTTGCATCTCAAGATTATCACATACGATCACACACTTCATAAATTT